>VUQP01039698.1:22995-35319 GCA_015108555.1 Coptodon rendalli
GCATATACATACATATATATACACATGTATATATACACACAATGGATGTGTATATGTTTGTGTGGGTTCTCTGCGGGTACTCCGGCTTCCTTCCACAGTCCAAAGAATCTAAATTGCCATAAACCCTGACAAGGATGAGTGGAAAACAATGGATGGATGGATATTCTTCAAATGCAAAACATAAATGCTGAAAGTGAAAACTTTTTATGTCTTTGTGGGGGGACAAGTTCAATTTGACTTTGATGCCAAAAACATGTTCCATTGTTTGAGATTGAATAAAAATGTTTTTCTTCTTCTAAAATTAGATTAAGTCCCCTGCAAAGTCCTCTCCTTTTGCACCTTGGTCCCCCTTCTAGTAGTCCTGCCTCATAGGTGGTATAATGTGCCAGGAGAAGTGAGTGGAGAAGCCAGTCAGGCAATGTCATCACTGCACTCTGCTCACAGCATCACAGAATGCCAGCATCACTAGCATCACAGGCACTTTCATTGCTGCTATTTTACAAACAAAAACCATATGAAAACTAAAATATGACTTAAAAAATGTTATCATTTAGGCTTGGTAGCATGGAGATTAAAATAACTCTGCGTATTCATGTTTAATATCAAGTAAAGGCAAGTTCCTCCCTGAGTCCTACTCCCTGGCACAATCTTATAATCCCTAATTGTAAGATCGTGTTGATGAACAGGCATCAGTTCACTGCCCCACCACGTGCATCTCCAAAATGTTTATGCTTACCATTAAGAGTTTCCAAACAGATGCCTAAATTCTCAATTTTTTATAGATCTCAATTTTTGCATTCAAAGTGGCATACCCACTTCTCACGACCAGTTTTGTGTGATTAGAAATTAGGCCCCGGAATTCTGTTGTGGATGTTCATGATATCCATTTGCAAGATTTTATGCTCTGTTTGGCCACTCAGTCTAGTTATTCTGAACTCCACCTGTATGTTTAAGAACTGATAAAATGCCTCTGTAATCTTCTTGAATGATGGTGAAGAATAAACATCTAAACTTTTAAAACTTTTGCACCTCCCATTACACAAGCTGCCACAAGTTTGTTAAAGGGTGCAATCCTTCTCCTTAAAGATGAGAAGTGAAAATTTCCAACCCTCAACCACAAGTCAAATACTGACATGGACACAATAAATGTAATTTTATTTGATATGTCATGCAACCCATCACTATCCCACAGTGATGGGGCATGTTCTTAACTGTGTCAGCACATTCACCAAAGATATGAATTCACAATTGCTACTTCTTTGCCCACAAAAATAAATAAAGAATGAATGAAAAAAAAGAAAAAAACCCCCACAACATTGCCATTTCATGGAATTGTTAAGGTACATGCTCATCTTTAACTACAGTTATGAGAGAAAATAGATCCAGACTGTGGTTGTACTAATTGCCCACTTGAAGTAAAGACGTCAAAGGGGTATGGATTTTCTGCCAGGGAAGTCGTGTGTGGCTGTCCCTCTCCTGATGCAAGAGCGGATGTGAATTATGCATTACAAGGTATGAGGCTGGTAAGGAGCCGGGGCTCTGGGAATTTAAAGGCATTTGTGTTTGTCACACAAATCAGGAAGTCTCGCTGCGCTCAGAGGCAAATCTGAACCGATAGCTGAGAGAGGAGGATGACACCACCGTTTCCACAGAACTCAGGCCTAAGAAGGAAGCAGCTGGAGAGAAAGTGTGTGTGTGTATGCAAAACTAAAATAGAAAATAGAAAACAGACAAGACGAAGAGTTTAATGGAGTATTTACTACAAAGGTTTAAAATGGTTAGTTTGCTAAATAAAAAAAAGAATCACTAATTAGGAATCACTTAGGAATACTGGGATGTGGGCATGAAGTTGAAAACTTCCCTAATGTTTTGGTGAACAAATTTGAAAGTATGTGTGAAATTACCTTTTAAAAAATAAATAAATAAATACATCTCTGGCTCACCCTCTTGCCTTTTGATTTTATTATAGTTAGAAATAGATACACACAATTCAGCATTTGCTAGCAGTTTCTCTCATGTGACCCTTAGGTTCACACTAAACACACTAAAGATTAAAGCCACTGAACTCTGCTCAGGGGGCAGTTCTCTTCCTTCCTAGCATACCACAGTCCTCTGTGAATTGTCTGTCAATAGGACTGTGTGTGTCAGTGTGTGATCAAATCTACACAATTTACTCATAAGTTACCCATGTTTGTGTATTTATGTCTTTGCAGAAGATCTGTCTCACACAGTCTTGATGTGGGGATTGGTCTTAAAGAATCTTATTTGGGAATGAGCTGCTGGACAACTGGGCATGAGTAGGGTTGGGCTGTTGCCCTTCCACCGATGCCGATACTGCTGAGGTGCAGATAGAGAGGAAGCAGATCACAGTCTGAGAGACTGAGTCCAAACATTTTGACCTTGCGTGACCACAAGGTTACTTGAACTTGTTCCCAGATTTAAACTAGCGACCACCTTGAAATGTAACTCCACACACTATAAATAAAATGCAGTACTGTGCAAAAGTCTTTAATCACCTCTCACCTCTAGATTTTTCTAAGAAAATGGGAAGTAGGTGAAGCGACTTGCTGAAACATGTGCAACCATAAATTAAATTGCAGTATATAAGGTGACAGCAGTTTCTAATGAGTTTTAAAGTCATATTTGGTATAATTAGTTCATCCTTCAATACAGTATGAACTGTCTTAAACAAGAGTTCTTTTAGTTTCAGGGACAGTAATCTTTTTTGGCTTTTTATACTTTTCTTATTTCTAATAAGGCTTTGATGAACACTACATGGCTCAAATAAATGTAGATAGGAACAGTATCTTGTTTAGACAGGTTTTTAGGCCTGCCATTTCTTCACTACTTGTCATGTGTTATCCTTGGCATTTAACTTAATTAATGGGGAGAAAATTTGTGTTTTTGTGACATGTGTTATATGTAGATGCATCGCTGGTTTATCCATTGAGTTAGGTGCCTTTTTACGCTTAAATGAAAGCAGCTTTTAAAAAAACACTTTGAAAGACCAGAAAGCCTGGAGAACTACTGGTCAAGACCATTTTAAAGGTCCACTTTATGGCAAAAACTGGCTCATTGGAAGCAAAATATGAATGAGCAAAAAAATGAGAAGTGACTCACAACTTTTGCACACTACTCTGTGAGGTCTCTGACCACACTCAGATTTATTAAGTATCTAAAAAATAAAAGTAAAACACAGACATCTTTATCTAAAATGTGTAAAACAATGTGTGACAGCTAACACCTGTAATTTTGCCTTCTCACTTGTATTTACAAAAAAGGTAGGGCATGGTCAAAAAGCATGAAACAAGCCCCTTTACTCCTGGACCTGGTATAAGATATTTGCTCAAAGCATTAAAATTATGACATGAAATACCACAGTAGGTACTCATTGTTTTAGCTTTATTCAATTTTCTGTTGCCTTTCCTACTTTAACTCCATAACTGCACACATAAACAAAGGAAAAAAAGTTAAAATGATATCCACTGTAAGGTCAAAGCTACTGGAATTGCTCAACTATTATTCCCAAGAGTATGAATTTAAAGCAGCTTCTTACCTTGCTGCTGACAAGGGACTGCATGTTATTTAAGGTAATGGCATAAAGGCGTGGCTACCAAGCTGAAGCTGGCAGACACATACCAGACCTTCACTTAAAAGGCCATGTCAGAGGTTAAGTAGTCATGGAAAAGGAGGCAGAGATCCGCTGCTATAGTTATTAGCCAGCATAGTTTCTCTTGTCAGCAGGTGGGAGGTGGTGTGAGGAGCAGGTGCTGCTCTGGGCCAGTGATCACAGCTGAACCTTAGGCTGTGATAAGCTCACTGCCACTTAAATTACACCCACAGCACCACTTTGACCCTGCATGGTTTCATGGTGTGTGAGAGAGAAAGTGAGACAGTTGAGGATACAACTGCGAGAAATAAAAGCTGAGATATGTGGATAAACATGAATATGGATGCATGGGTTTTCTTCTTTTATTGGTGTAGATTAAGCAATAAAAATAATTTCAAGTGAGAAAATAAAAGATTCACACTATGCATAATCTAGCTGAAATTAAATCATCACAAAAACCAATTTCATGCAAAACTCCCAGTAAAGGCAAACTGATGGTATTGATGCACTATACTGCCAAAAATATTCACACGTCTGGCTCCACACATATATGAACTTGAGGACATCTTATTCTTAATCTATAGGGTTTATTATGATGTCAGCCCACCCTTTGCAGCTATACCACCTTCAGCTTTTCTGGGAAGGCTTTCCACAAGGTTTGGGAGTGTGTTCAGGAAAATTTTTGACCATTCTTCCAGAAGTGCATTGTGAAGTCAGACACTGCTGTTGGATGAGAAGGCCTGGCTCATGTTCTCCACTCTAATTCCTCCCAAAGGTCTTCTATCGGGCGGAGGTCAGATCTCTGCAAAGGCCAATCAAGTTGTTCCACACCAGACTCCCATATCCATGTCTTTATGGGCCTTGCATTGGTGCGCAGTCATGTTGGAACAGGAAAGCTTTATCCCCAAACTGTTCCCACATTGTTGGGAACATGAAATTGTCCAAAATATCATGGTATGCTGAAGCAGTAAGGCTTCCTTCCATTGGAACTAAGGGGCTGAGCCCAACTCCTGAAAAATAACCGCACACATAATTCCCCTTCCACCAAACTTTACATTTGGCACAATGCAGTTCTCCTGGCAATTCGCCAAACCCAGATGCATCTATCAGATTGCCAAATGGAGAAGCGTGATTCATCACTCCAGAGAACACGTCACCACTGCTCTATACTCCAACAGCAGCATGGTTTATACCACTGCAGCCAATGCTTTGCATTGCACTTGGTGATGTGAGGCTTGGATGCTGTTGTTCGGCCATGGAAACCCATTCCATAAGGCTTTCTAGCACTCTTCTTGAACTAATCTGAAGACCACATGAAGTTTGAAGATCTGCAGCAATTGACTCTGCCGAAAGTTGGCAACCTCTGTGCACTATGAGCCTCAGCACCTGCTGACCCCGCTCTGTGATTTTACATGGTCTACTACTTTGTGGCTGAGTTGCTGTTATTCGTAATCGTTTCCACTTTGTTTTAATACCAATAATAGTTGACTGTGGAATATTTAGAACTGAGAAAATTTCACGACTGGACTTGCACAGGTGGCAATCTATCAGGGTACCATGCTGGAATTCACTGAGCACCTTAGAGCAACTCTTTCTTTCACAAATGTTTGTGAAAGCAGTCTGCATGCCTTTGCGCTCGACTTTATATACCTGCAGCGATGGATATGATTGGAACATCTGAATTTAGTGGGACGGGTGAGTCAATACTTTTGGGAATATAGTGTATTTAAGATGTTTTGATTAGATTCACAACATTGTTTATGTATTGAGTAACACACTGCATGCATTTAAACACTGCATCTTAAAAAGTTGCTACTAGTCAACGGGTGACTGCAAACATACAGTAAGCCATAAAATACTAAGGAACATGAAAAAACAGCAACATGTCAATCTAGCTAGGACAATACAGATATCAACTGGTTTTAAACAGGTGGTGTCAGCAGGGAAGTTGGACAGTACCCTTTAGTGGACATAGTATGCAACATCAACACTAATAACATGTTTGAAGGGTGTTTTTCTAGCCTCTTGTTTAGTTTTTACATTTTTATAATGTAAAAACTGAACAAGAGATGATAGAATTTTTTTTAGCGAATGGCCAATATTAGCCAATACATCAGTTCCACCGATGTACCAGTCGGACTCGTCAGAAGAGTAAAGGTTAACTAAAACTGGGAACAATTTGGTTTCTCATTCATTCTTATGACCACTTTATTCAAATGTTGAAGAAAGCCTTTTCAAATTCATTCTATAGGAGTTTAAATTTTCCTACTTAGTAGGGTACTTTTAATCTGCTAAATTTACTGTTTTCCTCTGCGTATACAAACTAAGCATTCCCTGTATCTTTTCCAAATAAACTGCTACAGAGTTTCACTGGAAAAAAAAAACTTCATTACTTAATAAAACTCTTATTGCAAAATACTTGCACGGTTGTAACATGAAAAACTTTAAAGCCTAAACACTTCAGTTTGAAGAAATAGGTTACTATCTGTGGTTATGACATTCAGTCTTTGACAAATGGTTTTTATGGTTGTCAGGTTTTTTTTTCTACTACGTCAAGTTATTCATGTACAACAGAGAATTACTGAGAGAGGGAATCAGAGAGAGATAGCCAAACATCGCATTTGTAAAGAATGAGGGAGAAGGAAAATACATGGAGAGCATAGAAATGTGTGGAGGAGCAGACAGGCAAAGCTGAAGCTGGAGACGGATGACCTTATGATCTTTTTCAAAAGTCAGGGTAACATTTGATCATGTGGTCAACCATGGATGGCTAAGAGATGTAAAATTTCCCTTGTGGTAACATCATGGCCTTAAAAAAGCTTAACTGTGCACATGTATGTGCAAATACTTAAAGTCCAGTTATGATTGACAGCTTTGAGTATGTCTGTCAGTTTATGGTCCCTCTGATTCTTCAAATTCTTTTTACACTTCAGAAATCCACCCCAGTGTTGATTTGCCTTCTCAGGATATGGGGGTGGATAAAGGCTGCCAATAAGAATGAAAGATGGAAACCTATGAGGTTTTGTCAAACAGAAATAACCTTCCAGAAACTCGCATCAAGCACAGATTGTTTTATTGTTTGTTTTTGTTTGTTTTTTTGTGAATTCAGTGTTGTCACATTTTAACGACATTTTGTAAAGAAAGAAAAGAACAACAAAGGTCAAGCTTAGGAATTGAAACCAGCAGAATAAGAAGGTGAAAAAAAGTGCAGGGGTGGATACATTTTTTTTTTATGATTACCCGTTTGTTAGCTACAGCCCTTGAGACCCCAGTACTAGAAGCACTTCTAGCAAACCAAAATCATAAACAAACAAAAAATGGTAGTAGAGACGGAATGAAAGTGGACAGAGAGCAGGGGCATGGATAGCTTTGAGGATTCGGCGAGGTGAAGTATCGATCATACATTGACAAACACAATAGAAATTTTAGATGTGATGTGAGAGGCCCCCATCCATAATTTATCAGCGAGCCAAATGTGAGTGACGTGGGGTGTGGACAGGGGGGAGCACTAAGTATTGATTAGTGGGGGAAAAAATGCAAAGAATAAGGGGAGCTCTAGAGAGAGAAGAGTTGGAGGGGATGCAAGAAAGAGAAGGGGGGTGGGGTTGCAAGGGGATAGGAGGGTTGTAGATGGAGCACAGAAAAGCCATTAAGGATGGCAGTGTTACCAGACACTGGCAGTGACTGAGAGTGCAAAAGAAAGAAGCGTGAAGATTGGTGGAGCGAACGAACGAGAAAGAGGTCACCCCCCACATCCACCACAACTACCACCCCAACACACCCCCTTCCACCAATCAATATGACCATGTCAAAACATAAAATGCATGCTTTTGCTCTTAAGTAAAAGGTGTCTAAGATTTTTAAAAGCATTGATTCAGGCATGGGTCGATGGAAATCAAGGCATATTTTCCTGTGCAAAGAGGGGTAATAACACTAAGCTGATAACAGCACAACAGAGGGGACTTGGCTGTGTCTGTAAGGAGTGCACTGGTCAGATTACGACTCTCCACTCCGCCGGGAGAGGTCACAAGAAAGGGGCAGGTCAAGGATTTGAGCTCTTGCTACTCAAACTGGTTCTGAGATTTGTCTATGGGGAGAAGGAGGATGAGTCGATGGCACTGGACTTTTACTGGAGCATCTGCCAGAAACATTTTACACATTAAAGTGAAGAGTATCTAGACAAGAAGTTCTCACAGGCTTGGTCCTGGGGGATATGCACCATCAAGCACAGCCAGACAGATTTCTTTTCTTCAGTGCTAATGACACTGAGCCAAACACATTTAATGAGAATTCTTTTGAATGATATACTGTTGTTTAAACATGTCAATCATTCTACCTTGAGGTGATATTGCTGTACTATTCTTATCTTTGAATTTCAAGCTCAAGCTCTCAATTATTACTTGGGTCGGAGTTTTCTCTAGGCCCTGAATTAAAGTCAAGCACGGAGGGGAAAATGAATCTAAGCTAGAAAGATTCTGAGTGGGTTCAGTGGGTAAGGAAAGGTTTTTTTGTTTTTGTTTTTTTCCTGTAATGTGGGCAGCAATGAGGCAAGGGGAACATACACACCACCACTTGGGACACAGCACCACCCATGGAGAACCAAACCCAGACAGTCAAAAAGAAAGAAAGAAAGAAAACAAGATGAGAGAAGGAATAAACAAAATCAAGTTACATCATCACAAATAAAACTAGTACCCACCACATGAAGGCACTGCCAATTTGCCTTCATGCCCCTTATTGCTGCACCACTTAGCACCCCAACCACAAAGTAAACATTAAAGACAATGTCACTGTAACAGCAATTAGTCTGATCCCTGTGTGACAGAAACACAAAATGAACAATGATTTAGTGCTGTAAAAAAACAAAACAAAACTAAGAAACACAAGGAAAAAAGACTAACAAAAAATGGCTGAACAAGAGAACTCACTTCTTCTGTAATCACCCACTGACCTCTCATGGGTAATAAAGCAACTTTTAATCCAAAAAAAAAGTTTTATATGGGAAAAAAGATTGAAATTTGGGTGGTTGCCCTTTATAGAAAAACTCCTTGGTGAGCATTGCACTGCTTTCAGTGCATCTGCTCTTTTTAGAATACAGGAGACCAAAACTGCCCAGCAGGACATTTCGGTATGGGCAAAAAAAATGGTACAATGGCACAATGTCAAACAGCACGTAGCACAAAATTTCCACAGATGGTTCTCCCTAAGGATAAAACAGAATAATGACTTTAAAGTTTAACAAAGAAGTAAATTTTTTGTTAGTTTGAGGTAGTAAAATATTCAAATTGGAGATGCAAAAATGCATTTGGACCTTCCAGGAAGCAATCTAAAAATAGTCACCATGATCGAAGGTATACAAGGATGACCTTTAAGGTTAGACTGGCCCAATTTAAATATGTATTTTTATATATTTTTTATGGGAAAATTCAGAGAACCTCAATAGTGAAACACTGTCGTAATAATGTCGTATTAATTATTCTTATTGTTTTATATCTTGTATTAATATAATTATTATTATTGTTATAGGTACAGTCATGGAAAAAAGAAAGTACACCCTCTTTAAACTCTAAAGTTTTATACATTAGGCCATAATTAAATAATTTGGTCCCTAGAATGTCGTAAAATTAGGTAAACCTCAGATGAACCACAGACTATTACACAGTGTCATTGACTGAACAAAAAAAGTCAAAATGCAGAAGCAGTGCACGCAAAGTACAGCCTTACCTCTTCAACAGGAATTAAGCAGGAGGCTGGAACCTCTGGCAAAAAGGACTGGATTCATTGATCAATTGATTGGAAAAAAAACAAAAAAAAAACAAGTTTTGTCACTTTGTTTATCTGGAGCATTCAGATATGTGCTAACACAATGTTCACATATGAAAAAACAATTGCTGGTGCCCATCAACCTGGGAGGAGTGCATTATTCTATGGTATAAAAGATTATTCACATGTGGAAAACGTCAAGATAATTCCATGGACACCATCAAATAACAACAGCATAGCTGAAAAAGAAAAGAATAAACGTGTTCAATGTCCACTCACATCCAGGCCTCAACTCCACTGAAACATTGTGGTTGGACCACATGAGTGATGGAACGTTTCTCCCACTGAAAACACTACATCCACATGAACAGAATCAACTTCTTGGGACCTTAACTCTGTTGCAGTTTGTGCTAAAGACAAAATTCAAATGGTTTGGAAAGAGGAGAAGAAAATGTTACAGAGATATCCGATGTATCACAGTAATACAAAGCATTGACAACATACTGCTGTCTGAACACAGACAGAAATATCAGCTCTGCCCAGATTTTGCCATGTCCTAATATGTTAAACCTTAGAATTGACAGAGAGTATAATATCTTTTTCCCATAACTGTACTTTGTAGTTGTTTTGCATGCATTTGCATGCACTGTTCCAAAAAAATAGTAATGTCAAAGTATCTTACTGTATATTTTACAGTTTTGTACTGTTTTTCTAGAATATCATTAAATTTACATAAGTAGACTGTGATTTTACATGTCAAATGTAAAATAACATAACATCACTGTAAATATAGTAAAACACAATTTACTTGTTTTTTAAATATATTTTTTTGTACATATGCATATTTAGATTGTTAAAATACATTCACAAATGTATCATGATTTCACAAATATCTGTCCGTTATTTGAAAGATTGAACTTTTGAATTCAAATGTAATGCTATGGAAAAGTATATGACATGATTCCTATAAGCTTGTGTTACATCACATAAGTATTATTATCATTGCTATTTAGGGTGATCGTGGCTCAAGAGTTGTCGTATTATTATTCATATTGCCACATTCATTGACCTTGTTTATAGGTAATTTCATTGTTTAATCACGTTAAAATGTTCCTAATTTAATGTTTAAAATCACTTGGAAAAGGCAAGATCCCATGTAAAATTAGCGCAACAAACTGTATTGTCACTACTACATTATGAGGAAGTTATTTTCTGTTATTTTACGGTAGTATTTTGGTGCCCCAGCTGCCAGGATATTACAGTTTTTTTAAGATGTTTTTTTTAACAGTGTGTGTTAAATGCAATTTATATTTAAAAGTATAATGTCCTTTACAAAATGCAAAATCTGCCTTAAATGAGATTATCAGTAGCTTACTTATCAATCTCTGATACCGGTAATGTAGCTTTCAGTAATTTGAACTAAAAATTATTACTTAAAAAGGTTTAACAGACGAAAAAGTCTTATGATGTAATCAGGTACAAACTGATGTAGTGAGAAATCAGAATGATAGAAAATTGATTTATATATTATATGAAAAAAGACAAAAAAAGATTGCTTCTTGGGTCCATAGGTATCACAGTTGGTAAAGTTTATTTTTTTTTAAAAAAAGAACTTGCCTTTTTTTTGTTATTAATGTTGTCAAACCATGTTTTATGTTATCAGCATAGTCAAGTGCCAAGTCAGTGTTACCTGTTGATTTTCATACTCATTGTCTGTTCAAACAAGAATTGTCAAAAACGTACAAAATACATTTTCTCATTTCAGTGTATGGTTTCAAGAATTCTTCCTAACATACTGTTTACAGATTGTTTTGCATTACATAATCTACATTTTGAAAAACTTTAAAAAAGCACCAAGATGTAATATAAGATAAAAGAAGCTCTACTGGTGGAGCTACAATCATTTACACTCCATCATGCTACTCCACAATGCAGCTACACTATAGTATAAGCTAATATTAATTTAAACATCATAACTTGCTTTGTCATATGTAACTTCAAAGCAGTTATGTGACACAGTGAACAAGCATTAGCTTGCTAAACACTGTTAAATGAAATTTTGAAAGCATGGTCAACGACAACAAAACATTTTTGAAACTTCATTATGCAACAAAAACCTAAAACCTACATTTTCAGTTCTGTTATTAAACACATTTTACACTTTAAACCAACCAAAATGGACATTTACATATTGTTATAGGTTTTACCTTTAATTAGGCACAATTAAACCTCATAAATTAACTAAAACAGCATAAAACGATTAATGATTTCTTTAAATATTTATCTTCTCAGATACTTCATGTAAATTTTTCTTTTTTCCCCCTGTGGTCAGGATCCCCCCTAAAAGTCCATCCCAGAGGTATATATTCTTTATCCTTTATTATAATTAATTTCATGACCATAAACATGGGAATGTGGAAGGTGTATGCATGTATGCTATCTGTGCCTTGTTAAAGTGCTAAACTAAAGCCCTTCCAGTGGGCCCTGTATGCTACAAATCCTTGCAAAAGACACCTGATCTTATAAATATTCTTTTATCCTTTTAAATCAGGAATCAAAACTATGTTGTTCATGCATGCTATTATACAATTAATTTTTAAATGTAAACTTTTTGTGCTGTATATCTGGGGTATGAAATTAAAAAATATGAACTCCAATAAAAAATAATTTCCTATCACACTGTCAAAGTTCTTTTATAATTTAGTTCTGTATATAGATAAAAAGCCTAGTATCAACATTTGTATGTACTTATCAAAGTAAATTTTAATGATGTTTTAGTTTTTTAGTCAGTGTTCACATGGAACAGCCGTTACTTATTAAGTAGGTTTTTGACTTGAAACAAAATGCAAACATAGTTTTTAAAACTGTGCGTCTGAAAAATTAAATTTGTAATTTTAGAATAAAAATGAAATTATGTTGAAGGAACATTCATATTTCATTCAGTTTTGTGT
>VUQP01039710.1:22390-33624 GCA_015108555.1 Coptodon rendalli
ATGAGAGGGGGGGAGGGGGGGGGGGGGGGGGGGGGGGGGGGGTTTGAAAACGATGCGCCGGGAGTTCGCTGTTCAGCCGGGCTCTAGTGATCCTTGACCTCTCAGTCTGCTATCGAGCTGGTGGGTAACAGACGTCTCAGAAAACGTCGCAGCACTTTGGCAAATATGTGATGCCTTGATAAACCGAGCAGATATTTGAAGTTTACACAGCTACAATATTTAAAAGTTTTTAGCTGCGCTTCTCCGCCATTGCCGCGTTTGAGTTTTGGATGAAATGCATTCTGGGATATTTAGCTGTACCAAGTCCACACAAATCACCACCGATGCATGCTCGATAAAACAGGCGGAGCAAGAACACATCCCGGAATTTTTCGGGTTCTCGGCTTGATGCGTGCTTTGAATTGGAGCAGTACCTGGTCTCCGACTGATGACGTATCACGAGTACACGCAAGTACACATATAGAGACAGGCCCCAGATGTCACGAGCGAGGGGATGTATATATTGTGAATTTTCACATAATCGACCTGCTGTAAAGCGTACCCAGCTTCTTCTTCTATTTCATTTGAAATGGGACCACCAATTTACAAACTCAGCATCATGTTGTATCAAAGGGGGGTCAAACTAGGAACTGAGACCATAAACTCATTAAGAAAGTGTCACTGAGGCCTCAGATCAAGTGAGAATTAGAAGCATATTCACAGAATTCTTTTAAAGTTTATCACGATTCATCATGCGCACTTTGCTCGAGATTTTCCCGCCATATTGGACATGATGCAGCCAGGGAAAATGTGAATTCCCTGGTTGGTTGGCATTGTAGGCAGGTAGCTTTTGCTCGATGAAATGCATAAGAGACCTCGCAGTGCTTGTTTTGCTTGCCAGCAGGTTGAAGAATACATGTTTTTCCCCAGCAATAGATCGTTACTGGGGGGGTCATGGACTGGTCTGAAGGCCTGTGCGACTTTCCCAGGGATTTCCAGAAACCGCTCACAACCAGTTGGGGAATATTGATTTTTTCGTGTGGATCGCTCTCTAAGCCTTTGTGACTGAGTCCTTATTCACTTGATCATACATCATCACCACGATTGTCCGATGTCCAAAATAGCAGACGACTTCGTTTGTGGTCACATCTGCAAAAACTCCGTACATCTGGACTTCTTTTCCCCCTGCTGGCCACTAGAAAGACTACAGGTTTAAGATTCTGCTTGGTTTTAAATATAATCTACATTAATTTATGAGGAAATGAGCACTCTGAGTAACTTTACTCTTAGCTGGTTCCACATCATAGTCTTCTTTCTTTTTCTGCTTTGGCCTCTTATGTTTAAATGATTTGGTTGTTTCACCATGAAAAGTTTCAAATAAATTGAAACTTGCACATAAAATCCCAGTTTAAATTCCAGACTTGATGCCTGGTATTGTAAGTGTAGTGAGTCCCCTCATTGTTTCCCTGGGAGGAGATGAGACAGGCAAACAAAGACGAGGATACGACAGACTGCAGAACCAGGCTCTGGGTGTAAAAATCCCATTTGTTTTATTTAGTAACAGGTTACCTGCAGCTTCCACGGGTTAGATCAGAAATAAAGAAAAGAATGAAAAACAAAAAGCATCTAAACATCAGGCTGACTAAATCTTACTGGGATCTTAAAACTGTGCAGTGTGAACATGAAGTGGAAACAGAAAGCTACACAGCCGAGTGCACCGACAGCCTGCAGCAGAGCTTCATTAACCAAATATTTTTTCACATTTCCAACGGCTGTTTGTCATTTTGAATGATTCAAAGGTTTATAGTGAATCTGCCATAAAATTCACACACAACACTGTTAACACTGAGCTGCCAGCGTCACTGGTCTGTGTCTTTATAACATTAAACATACATGGCTGAATCCTGCATCAATGTCTTGGAGCATCTGCAGGGTCAGAGAGGCAGAAGGAGGCCACTCTGCAGGATTTCCTCTCAGTGTGCAGCATCAGAAACTCTCACTTTTAGTGACTCTGATCTCTCCTGACTAACGAACCACGGCTGAATACTGGCCTATTGTTAAGTCTTGACTAAGGGAGCTTATTCAGTATTTCTGGTTTTGGTTGTCTAAGTTAGTAATTGGTCCTGTTCGTGTTTTGGTTTCGTCTCAGTGTCCTTTTTGTCTGCATGTTGCCCCTGTGTGTTTCCTGTGAAGTCTATCTTGTCCTCCTATTTGTCTAAGCCAGGGGTCCCCAATCCCAGTCCACGAGGGCCGGTGTCCCTGCAGGTTTTAGAACTCACCCTGGGTCAACACACCTGAATCACATGATTAGTTCATTACCAGGCCTCTGGAGAACTTCAAGATATGTTGAGAAGGTAATTTATCCATTTAAATCAGCTGTGATGGATCAAGAACACATATAAAACCTGCAGGGACACTGGCCCTCGTGGACTGGGATTGGGGACCCCTGGTCTAAGCGGTCTGTTTCCCCAGTCAAGTCCCTGTGTGCTCTCTCTCGTCCCTCTGTTTATGTTGTAAGGTCGTCTTAGCTTTCCAATCTAGTTTTGATGTCTTCTGTTGTCTTGCCTCCCTGCTGTTCCATGCCCCACGTATAGTCTTGTCTCTGTTTATTCCCAGTCGTGTCTCTGTCGCTCCTGCTGTTACCTGTATCTACTCCAGGGGCGGGGGAACTCCAGGCCTCGAGGGCCGGTGTCTTGCAGGTTTTATATGTGTCCTTGATCCAACACAGCTGATTTAAATGGCTAAATGACCTCCTCAACATGTCTTGTACTTCTCCAGAGGCCTGGTAATGAACTAATCATTTGATTCAGGTGTGTTGACCCATGGTGAGATCTAAAACCTGCAGGACACCGGCCCTCGAGGCCTGGAGTTGGCCAAGCCTGATCTAGTCAGTCTGTGTCTCAGTGTGTGTTCCTGTACTTCCTGTGCGTCGCGTTCTGTTTTGCTTCTCCAACGTCTCATTTGTCTGATTAGTTGCCAGCCATGTTTCCCAGGTGTTTCCTCTTTGCCCTGTTTCCCTTTTGTATTTAGTGTCTGCGTCTCCTTCTGTTCGACGTCACGTTCTCCCTCATCCCCTTTGAGTTAAGTCTGCCTGTTGAGTCTGCATTCTGGGTCCTCCATCCCTGCCTGCTTCACGCAGTCCTTGACACCAACAGTTTCAGGTCGAAGAAGGCAGCTGAGGGATGAAATAAAATCTAATATGAAAGTTGTCTGTTCAAATAAAAGACCTACAAATGAAGTCTAGACACACATACTGCGACGCTTCAGTGCTTCTGCTGTAACGACCAAACACGATATTATAATACTGAATTAGATAAGTTACAAAATAAATACAAACAAATGTACATTTTAATTTTTGGGGACTATTTCCTGTTTTGTCATGAAAGCAAAGCGAGTGCTGGCATGAGCAGGAAACTCAGGGTCGTGTTTATCTTGCCCTGAGAAACGCCCTCTCTTTACGGTATCAGTGACTGAAATTGATTTGATCGATTGATCTCTATTAAATGTGTCTACCACTAAAAAATGATTCAAATGAGTTTTCACAGCTCCGTCCTTTAATGCAAACTCTAGTCTGCAGATAACATCACGTAAAGGTTTAAATTCTACATGAACGTCGGATGAACCGCTGCTGTGTACATCCTCCCTCTGCAATAACACAGCGCTCTCATCTCCAGCAGGCTTTTCATCTTCTCTGAGCCACCATACTGGAGCACGAAACAAAGCTGAATAATAACACAAGAGCTGTGATGTTAAATGAAGATAAAAAAGAAACTCTTCCTTTCTTGGAATGATGACTACTTGACTTTTAGGAGGATTACTCCTACATTTTTATTTGATGTGGTGACTCAGACGCTCTGAGAGAAACTACAGAAAGGAAATGGTTTAGCTGCAACGCGTTATTTCCAGCTAGGTTTATAAACAAAAACACAGAAAATGTGGCTGAACCACTAACAGACCAGCATACAGTAACCACATTTCCCACCTTAGAGGGCAGAGTTGAGCTGCTGTCCTGCTGCTGCGTTCCCTGCTTCCTCTCTCAGTGCACTCAGACGCGGCACACAGAGGTCTCTGCTGATGGGATCGGACTGAAAGTAGGACGTGACGGGCAGGTTTCACCGGAGACAAAAGAGGGAACGGGTACACTGCAAAAGAAAAGAGGCACACGCGTGCACGAGAGCGCCGGTGCACCACAAAGCACAAACAATGGCAGCTTCAGAAACCTGCTTTCATGGCTACAGCAGTCACGTCTGTAGGATCTAATATAAAAACACCCTGAATCTGTTCGTGCTCCGGTTTGACGTTCAATAAGTCAGTAAGCCAAAAGTACCAGCATCTCTGGACTAGCTTAGCATGCACACATTCTTTTTACTATGACCAAACCTGCAGTGAGACTATAATGAGGCTCTGAGGTGGCTCATTGATGAGACTAACAGACACTCAGAGCAAAGAGCACAGAGACCTTTCTGAACATTTTATATCAGACAGGTGGTTTCCTTTGCGATTTCCTGTGAGGTTCTCACAGCAGAGCATGAAATATTGCAATCTGCATATTACAACTCAGCCCTGAGGTTGTTCTTATTTGTAGAGAATTACAAATAAAAAAAACGTCCCTTTTAATTCCTGAAGTAAAGATGTGATTTGCAACAACCAGAAAAAACTGCCCGAGTTTTACAGAAAAGTCACTGATTGAACATCTCCAGGAAGATTTCCTGATTTGCTAAAAGCAAAGACCGCAGAGTTCTTTCATTAGTAATCAATGAGTCTTTCAAAATCAGCAATTCATCATGTTTGTTTATGGAAAACTACAGTTCTGTTTGATTAGTGACCCAAACTAAAAAGTACAAACAGCACGCCTGGATCAACCTCCTGTGGGGCCAATATGTCATCATTTCCCCAAACGACCAGCAGTCTGTGGCTGCAAATGTTAACGGTTCAGCTGGTGTCACAGTTCAGGGAAACTTCCTGGGTGAAGCCTTTGGCTGATAGCACGTGAACTTTGTGGTAAACCTGTGAATTCCAGCACAGTGAAGTTCCCTGGAGTAGTCTGGATGTGGAACATCGCGTTAAACGACAGATATACAGCAAAAGTCTGGCACAGCAGAACGTGAGGAGCTTGTCTCTCAAAGTGGATTATCTGTTTAGAAATACTTCAGATGAAGCACAAGTGATGATAACCAAGAAGAAATCAGATGCAAAGAGTGCTCTAAAGTTTTGTCTTTACTGCAAAACAACAGAACAAACTTATTCAAAGCAAAAGCTGCAGTGTAATGAAGGCAGAGGAAAACAGCGCAGCGTTTGCTGTCCTGAACCGTCCAATATCAGTTTGCACGTCCATAAAGGTGAGCCATTACAGCGCGTCTGCGTATCCATCCCGCTCACAAAGACTCGGTGATTCCATTACATGTGATCAAAGACAAGTGGTGAGTAATGGAGACTTCAGAAAACGGGTGGGCTTACTGGACAAAAGACGTTTTCTCCCCTCGTGAATTTATTTGTCCAACGTGCAATACCTGCGCTGTGTGCAAAACGTCCCACATTAGTTACATCCATCATGCAGGCACAAAGAATGGAGGGAAAGACTTTATATTTAGCTTCCAGGAGATGAGCTGTGACAGGCTGGAAACCTGTGCAGGGTGTACCCGGCCTCTCTCCCCGTGACAGCTGGGATAGGCTACGACCTGAACTGGATAAGCAGAAGAGAATGGATGGATGGATGGATGGATGGATAATATGATAACATTTTTTATCAGTTGTCATCAGACATTCATTGGCTGTCGCTTTGTCCAGAAAATCCCACACGAGTTGACATGTTGGGCTCATTTTCTGGCAAAAAAAACTCCGAGAAAATGCTGCGAGTTAAAGAAGCGACAGTTTGAGGACGAGGTGTGCTATGATGGCAGCAGGAATCAGGTGGCGTCTTCTCACCTGTTCAAACAGATGGAGCGGATTCTGGAGGCTGACTAAAACCAGAAATCCGTGGGATGGTTGCCACCGCACGCTCGTGTCATAACGCGCCTCCCAGCCTCTCCCAGTGGATCTGCTGACGTTATGAGAGCGAGGCAGGCGGCCTGACAGACCGTCAATACCAAAGATTCTCCCCCAGCTGCTCTCTGCAGATTCCAGGACGGCCCTGTCTGCTCTCTTTGCAGGCCTCATGTGGATTTTTGTTGGGGTTTTTTTAAGACACGTCAAAGATGGAAATAAAAAAAGAAAAATCGATGACTTTTTTTTTCTGTTTCCCGTCGTATCTGCTGCAGCCGGCGCTAAAGGAGCCCTTTGATTTCCCATCCCTCAGCTAGTTGACATTTATTTCACAAACACTTGACATTTGGAAATGGGCTCCCTGTGCGAGCGCTGTGTGTGCACGCTTGTAACACACACACACGAACACGCATGCACACACACACACACAGACATGCATACAATCGAGCGCCATTAGTAGCCTTTGTACGGAGCAGCTGGATGGACCGGTGTCTCAGTCTGGACTGAAATCGACAGAAGTCTGAAGACTTCAGTCAATTTTAACCAGAGCAGACACCAAAAAGACACACACACACACGTCGGGTATTCATATCTTGTGGGGACATCTAATTGACATAAGGCTTTCCCAAGCCCCTTACCCGAACCATGAAAAATGAATGCCTAACCATGACCCTAAACCGAACCATAACCCAGTTGTAACCCTGTCACTAAAACCACATTTTGAGTCTCAAAAATGTCTTCAAACTTGTGGGGACCTGGATTTGGGTCCTCATAAGGGCTGTTGGTCCCCACAAGTATAGTAAACTTCCAATTTTTGGTCCTCACAAAGATATCAATACACGCTCTCTCTCTCCCTCTCTCTCTATCACACACACGTCTTGTTTGTTTGAGTTTCACTTTAAAACACTTTAAAACACTGACAGTTGAAATACTACAACACTCAAACAAACTACATTCATATTTTTGTCATTTTCCAAAAATACCCAAGGTATGTCACATTTAATTTCCTTAATTGCTGATAAATGTTCCTCATTAATTAAAATGGTAAAGATTATTTATGTAAAGGGAAATACAAATGGACAGTTGTTCACGTCCTGGGACGGTTTCTGCGTCCGCTGCATCTTCAGTGTTTTAACATGAATAAAATTATAAGGCTATTAGCAAGAGTATAGAACTTGACTGCATGCTGAAGTGGCAACGCCTAACCCTACTCAAGTAAATCAAGTGTTTGGAAAAATGTACTTCTAAAAATACTTTTATTGCACCATGTTCATTCAGTCATGCTGTAACATGAATCAAATGGCTGAAGTGCCACCTCAGCATTCAGTCAAGTTGTATCTTTATCATAATGAGGTCTTTCAGACACCTCTGAGCTCCAACTCCACGCTCTTATCAGAAAAACAATCGCCGTCTCTCATCATGGACATATTTAATTGGTTTCAGTGGGGAACTCTAATATCCATTTGGTAAACAGGATTTTAACCAGCTTAGCTAACGGACTGTGTCTTATTCCAAACTGACTCTGATTTCATTAACTTCCTCGAGGATGGAAACTTGTATGAGCCAAGAAAGAACTTTGACCTTTAATATTTATAAATTCACCAAAAAACCCTGAACAGAAGCTTAGAATAGTTACTCTGGACATTACAGTTCCTCTGGTATGAAATACACTTTTGATTATTGCTCTTGGATGGCCGTCTTTCATACTTTTAAATGTAGTTTTGCAGCATCACTCTGAGACAGGGCGTTCCTAGTCTAATTCCTTATTATCGGGATGTCCCAGTAGCTCCTTGAAAAGCCTCTGATGTGAAATCTGAGACAGGAACAAGAGACCGAGATCATACGTCTCCTATATTAGCTTGTCTACCTTGGCTCCATGTTATTGGCTCACCTGAAGCACTTAATTGAGTTTCAGGTGAAACGGCAGCTTCTCTTGCAGGAAAACCATTACGGTGTTTGGAGCGGTTTATGGTCTGAGCTCCTGAAAGCTCGGGAAGTTTCAAATTGCATTTGAACAAATAAATCCGATGTTTGTAAGCTGATAGCAGAGACTAGCAGAGGCAAGGTGCATGGAAAGAGTGCATGCTGAGAAACAGCTTACAGTAATGTTTTTATTGTTGTCTACCTGAGCCGGTCATTTAAAGGTAATGACTTCACCTAATTCCTAGCTTCTTTGTAGAATTTCAGTCCTCACTTCATCTCAGTTTGAAACTCTTCTTCATGCTTCAAGAGTCAAAATTCATGGGCTTTATCGTTTCTTCGTGTTATGTTCTTTAAGAGCTTGTTCAGTGCTACCCCACAGCTTCCTATTAGATACACCTATGGTATAAATTTAAAACGCTTACATCGCTGCATTCTTGAGTTATCACACTCAGACATCAGACGTTGAAAATTTTATGTCAAATTGTTATATTTTTACATAGAGATTAGCACAAAAATTGTCCAAGCAGCATTAGAAAAACAAATTAGCAACATTTTGATGGTTTTATGCCACAGTATTAAAAAATCTGTCTTTTTACATTCTGTAGTTTGAAGCCTCATCATTAGTGTTTTGGTTACCATAATGTTAAGATTTCAGAGCCACAATTAACTATCTTTAGATAAATGGACAGAGAGCTAGTTATTAGCTGACATACTTCATCCATTTGAATAACGCGTCAAAAGCACAAACACTGCCAAAGGACAAGTTTAGTGACTCCACATAATTAGAAAGAATAACAGTAGCCATGTGCTTAACCTAAAAAGAAAGTTATTAAAAGAAACAAAAATCACCTCCATAATATTACGAGGGGTGAAACTGCCCATACAGATACAAACTGCTTGTTGGAGCAGGCTGTATACATGTTTATTGCTGATGTAAAGTTGTACATTTTAACATGCAGATTTATGGGGATTGACTCACTTTTGGGCCCAGCCTCAAGTGGTCATTAGAGGAACTGCAGTTTTGAGTTTTGAGCTCTTGGTGGGTGCTACTTCCACATTATCAGGCACAAACACTGCGTAGTCTGAACCTGGCATGAGCTGCAGTTTCTTGAGTTTTCAGAGTCTCTCCTTTACTGCATTTTCAAAGGAAACACACTCTCCTCCTCTGCAGTCATCTCTGGGATGAGTGCCTATATTTCTATTTTCAGCATCACTGATATTATCTGTTTGACAGAGAGGGAAAAACCCATTATCCCCTGTGGTATAGCAGCTTGATTACATAATCACTTTGATATCGTAAACGCATTACAGTGAGAAGATAACCCTCAGGGCAAAACAAACCAGCATTTCACCCCTGCTTGAGCTTCAGTTTCCTTCCTCCAGTTAGCGCCTCACACTACCAGTGCAGGCCACCAATGTCCGACCACTACAAGCTTCGTGTTTCTCTTCTTTGAGTTTCTGATGTTTCTTCTGAGGCATGACTGCACAAAGTCACTGAATACTCTCATGGAGGAGAAAGCAGGTGTTGACCAGAGAAAAAAAGGAATCCTCATGGCGAGGAGTCGGAGGGATAAAAACATACAGCTATTCATGTTTGTTTGTGACACTCCAGAGTAGAGAACATATGTGGAGTTGTTGCTCTTTGTCTTGTCTTTTAATTGGTATTTCTTTAGTCCCACACTACAAAAGAGCAAATCTTTTTTATAACCCACATCCTTTACAATCACTGTAGAGCCCAGAAGGCGCCATATTTCATGTTCTTTTATTGTCCCCTGTGGTATAGCAGTGCTGCCCACAGCCACTCTGATGTCCCTTCAACACAAGCCAGTTTTACTGTGTGAATACTGATGGACAGGCCTACAGTCTGCTGGTTATTTAGGCTCTAGTCACACAGGCCTAGAGACCGGTCAGTACCAGTAACTACCAGTTCCAAGGGAAAAAGATGTATCCCTGACTGGTGGCTTCCTGTTGCTAGGTGAAATTGGTCAAAAAAGTTAAATAATACTGCACTAAAAACGTCCTTGTGACTGCTTTATTCTTTAGAAGATTGTCGTTGTCGGTCATAGTCTGCATGGAAGAGACCGACTTGTCCACAAACACTTACCAGCTACTCAGTAAGTGGTTGTGAATCTGAAGCATACAACACAAACTGGAAATGGAAACTGTTTAAACACAAAGTAAAAGTGTGGGGTTTTTTAAACGTGCTTTATTCAGCAGTAAGAAACAACTTTCACTTTGAGGGTGAATGTGCTTCGTTTCCAGTTTGAGTTTCACTTTTTTAAGTTTCACAGCTGCTTGCGGTTAATTAGCAAGTGTTCGCAGACAAGTTGGGATATTACATAAGCAAGGCGACCTGCTAACAGCCAAACCAATCAAAGCTTTGTAACTCGACCACTTTCACCTCAAAACCACTCACAAACTAGTTGGTGAAAACACATTTTTCTGGTGTCGACTAAGACAGCGGTCCCCAATCGTTTTTGCACCACAGACCGATTGAATGTCTGACAATATTTTCACGGACCGACCTTTAAGGTGTCACGAATAAATACAACAAAATAAAACGATACGACCTACACAAAAACTGTGGTATTTTGTAAATATTATAATAAACGTGAATTCACTGTGTAATTGTGTAACTTTATTAGCAGCGTCCTCCTGAAATGCACCAACAACATTGAGAGTATCTCCAAAAGTTGAATCTGTTCATCTGGATGTAGCGTTTTGTGGGAGAAACGTTTCGTCACTCATCCAAGTGACTTCTTCAGTCTCAGCTGACTGCAGGTTTCCCCAAACCTTATAAACAGTACATTTGCATAATGACTGAAACCAGCCCACTTAAGGAACAATGGGCTGTGAGGTCAGTTCCTTAATCATAATTATGCAAATTCCCATGACCATTCCTTTACCGAAAATACATAAGCAGGGTGCACCTTTAAGACCTATTGTCTGCATGATCAACTCGGTCACCTATAACATCTCCAAGTTTCTGGCTTCGATCCTCAACCCGCTGGTGGGCAGCTCTGAACACCACATCCAGAACACCCTGGATTTTGTTGAGAAGGTGAGAGATGTCATTATGGAGGCAGATGAAACCATGGTCTCGTACGACGTTACATCTCTCTTCACTTGCATCCCAGTCACGGAAGCGTTGGAGGTAGTCCGTAAGAGATTACAGGATGACACCAACCTCAGCAACAGGACCACTCTCAGCATCGACCAAGTGTGTTTGCTTTTGGAACTGTGTCTTCATTCCACCTACTTCACATACAAGGGTCAGTTCTACAGGCAGAAACATGGGTGTGCCATGGGCTCCCCAGTTTCACCCATCGTGGCCAATTTGTACATGGAAG
>VUQP01039714.1:9352-21713 GCA_015108555.1 Coptodon rendalli
TGTGCACACACACACACACACACACACACACACACACACACACACACACACACACACACGCACGCACACACACACACACACACACACACACACTCTTGAGGAGCATCCCTGAATAAGACAAAGGGTGTTGCATTGCAGTGGCATTGCAGCAGAAAGGATTATTGTTCCTAAATCCAAGAAGCTTTTTACCTTTCCTCTGCAGCTGGTGTCATATTATACTGAAACGTACAGGCCAGCACTGAGGTCACACACACACACACACACACACACACACACACAAACCTGTTTCTTCCAGAAAACACATCTCAAGGTTATTCTGACTTTAACAGGATGATGAAGTCGAGAGGTATTACTCTGAGGTGACACAGCCTGAATCGCCCACAGGCTTCACCGTTCATCACGCCAGACAGTACCAAACAAAGATTGAATAAAAGCCGACAAATCAACAAATTCTTCCTCAGAGGAGCATTAATATATTCGGTAAAGGTCACGGCAGCTCGACCATGATTTGTCTTGTACACACCGTTCATAATTTGTTTGAAAACTGGCGCTAAAGGAAAGGTTATGTAAAGACCAAAACAGACAAACGTCCTCTCTGTGGAGCTTTAATGTGTTTGTGGGCTTTACTGTCAGCGTCATAGATATTAATACACTTCTGTGAACTGAAACATTAAGCCTGAGGGGCAAAGAGAGGAAAACAAGCACTGGTTTAATGATGGGAGGTCAGTGTGGGTCCAACCTGAAATGGTTTGCCTCATACTTGTCCTCAGACGGTCAAGGCTTCAAGGACAAATGATCAACAAGTTAACATCTGACATGTGGAGTCCCTCAGGGCAGCGTTTCGGGTCCTCTTATGTTTCTATTATATGTTTTAATAACTTGGAATCTGTAATTCATAAATTACTTTCTGGATGTCTGTGTGAGCTTTACTGATGACGACACTTAGTTATTACACTAACAGCATTAATATATACTGCCCTGTCCACTCTGCTGCTGTGACAACTTGAACAACTCTGTGACAAATAAGGGCATCTTACCTCATCTTAAACCACACAGTTAGAGCTGAGCAGGTTTACCTCCACAGTCCAGGCCAGCACCAATCTTTGCAAGACCAGGAACTAAAAAGCTTCTTGTTCAGCATCAGAGATGGACGTAGAGGACGCCACCCTCTGGTTTACTGCGTCCTGTTCTCAAGTCTCGAGGTGAGTGTTTTCCCCATATCAGTGTTTTGAAATTGGAGGGGAATTTAACTGTGACACCAAACACTCATTGGCTAACAATGTGTCAATTTAAAGTCATTAACCAACGAGCCTACCCTGGATAATCCTCCTTTCTGAAGCCCGACCACAGGTATCGCCTTCAAACCTGGAAACTACGTCCATGTTTTAACTGTTTATGTTCACAAACACCAATGACTTAAATGTACTGAACTCTTCCCATTCCCAATAACAGCAAAAAGCTTCTGATATCTTTTTAAGCTCCTCCTTCTCTGTGACCCGTTTGGGGTCAGCATCAGGTTCAGATCCACTTCCTCATAGGTCATTTTGACCTGTTTGGCAAACACTAAAAGAAATATTATAACAAATGAAGTGTTAGAGACTTGATTTGAAAAGCAGCATGTTCTAGCTTCAGCCTAGCTCTGACTCGACCCAGACCAGGTTTAGTGAGTGATACTTTCCCGATCACTGAAACGCAACATGTCATAGAAAGTCCAGGTCGGCAATTCAATCAAATAAATACATAAAAAGTCACTTTAATAACATCCTGATATTTGCACTGATTGGTTTTTGTTACACTGATTTTATCATTTTCTTTTGTTTTATTAGGTTTACTGAGCTTCATAGAGATACTTTCTTGCATTATACCAAAGCTTTGACACAGCCTTTTACTGATTTATAGATCAATGCCACACGCTGGAGTAAAATCAGTAAAATCTTAAATCTCTCTGTGGACCTGAGAGAAACATGAAGGCGTCTGTCATCTTTCTGACTAAAGGTCATGTGACCTATCCAGTCCACCTGCAGTGGACGTACCTGCCCCTGTGGGGGTTCAGTCTAATGATTTTTAAGACATAACACCTCCATCTTTTTTCTCTCAAGCGTCACTCTGAAAATGTGTCCAAAACTTGCCTCCGTCTCAGCTTCCCGTCTCTTCCTTTTTCCTCTCGTCGGAGCTGACCTTCCTAGCATGCGATCAGCACCATATGCCTGTTCCCATGGCGCCAAACGCCGCCGCCACACATGCACATATGAGCGCCCACACACACGGACACACATGTAGAGTAAATACACATGGTTTATGTAATAAACTGCAGAGCTGGCATTAAGCTGCAGTTACCACAGATGGACGGAAACACGAGGCGCTTTACGGACCGCCGGCTGAACGCTTCATAAGTTTGCAGCTTCCAGAGAAGGAAATAAATTAGTGTGATTTTAGAATATTTCTGGAGTTACAAACAACATTAGACAACGCTTTGGTAGTGCCTCCGATTTTCCGATGACTGTGGCAAAAAGAAATCGATCATAATCATATTAGTGTAATATCATCAGGAAGTGTGAAAATGAAGAATCATCCCCAACGAGAAGATTGTCAGATGATCAGAATCAATCGATGAAAACAACGATGGACACACTTCCTGTTGGCCTCATGAGCTTTGTGAGGCTGTCGTTTCAGTTTTTTTAATCTGGCTGTGACGGTCTAAAGTTTAGAAGAGTCCAAATGTGTCAGCAAAACCTCAGAGAGCTCCCTGTAGGTGGAGGAGGAGGTGGGGTTGGTGGATGGGTCAACCAAACATCAGACTGTAACGTCAGAGTTCGTGTTTCTTCATTTCCCTTATGTTTTAATATCACTTCAATCTTCAGCCTTCACAAAACAAAAAGCTGCTCTTAGTTTCTATTTCAGGCTTCACACCTGAGTGACCTTTGAGTGAGGTCAAAGGTCACTCATCATAGTGACCAAACTAATATACCTGAGAGCAGAGAGAGGAAGAGAGAGACTTTAAAGAAGGAAAGGATTTTTTTAAACAGAGTCGAGAAGTCGAGCAAAGCAAAATATTAGATCAGATCAAATTTTAATGAGTCCTGTGGCAGCGCTGCTGTGTACGGGTAAACATGCCGCTCTGCTCGCAGCTCCATGTTCGTTCACCCCGAGCCGTGTCCAAACACACACACAGATTAGGATGTTTAACAGCTGGAGTCGGCGTGTGTGGGAAGACTCTGACATGGCTGTTGACCTTCTGGAACATTTAATTTGGGAAAACAGGATGGAGAGAGTGCCAGGAACTCGTTCCCCCGAGCAGATGATTTCAGGGAAACGATGATTCCCTCCAGCTCGGAGGTGTTTACCCAATAAGACTTCTGTTTAAACCCAGATGTTTCCCACGACGCCGTGAGTCGTCGTACTTTTTGTCTCATGCAAAGAGCACAGAGATCACAAAGCTGCTGAGTTTATTCCACCAGAGCTGCAGATTTTCCCCACTTTCACTTTTTCTAACCCTCGAGACTCTCAGTGCACACTGGGACAGACTCCAAGTCCTCCGTCTCAGACTGCAGTGGGTATCTGCAGTCCTCCCTTTGACGTGGAGGTCCTCTGTGAGGTGCAGCAGGTGGAGGACTGGCTCTAGAGCTAAAGCAAGCAGAGTGAGAGTTACTGTCACAAACTAAAACGGTCGAGAGTGTGCCTGAAGGATCCATCCACCCACCAGCGTCCTGCCACTCGTCGAGCCAAAATCAGGATCAGTCGAAACGACCCTCCACCCACAGGAGGAGCAGATTGATGAGGATCAGGCGGAGGTTTGGTGGACCTGCTGAGACGCCCGATTCAAAAATGTGTTTGTCACAAACAATCTCTGATTTCCTGACGTACTCGAGCTTTCATTACTTTCACATGCAGAGGCCTGCGATGTCCACGTGCGATCAAGAGACTTGGACAAACTCTTTATCCGAGTCCCAGCAGAGGGAGGCGTGTATTCAAACACCCTTTTCCCAAATTCAGCACAGGCTTCAGAAGAAGGAACACGTACTGGAAACAACAAAAATAACTTCCCACACATCTTTTTGTGAGCAAGTCTTAAGGTTCAGACCAAGAATAGTCTTTTAAAGATGAGCACACGAGTGGCTGAGTCAAAGGAGAGCATCCAATCTGTGTGCGGCGGTGGGCAAAAACTGTTTCCACCCTCTGCTGTTTCTTTAATAAATGAACAAATAAAGTATCCGACAAGAGAAATGTGACAAATTACTGTTGCAGATAAAATGTGTGGCGATGGAGGAAGTGAAACATGATTCATCATGTGTGAAAGTTGCTGAGAAATTCCCTTGTTTGGCTGCCAGTAAGTTGTTCTGACTAACCAGCATCGGGCTGCAGCCAATGGTGAAGCTGTGATGTGACTTCTGAAGCTGCCAGCTGAAGAAAGGTGGCAAGAGAGACGGCGCCAAGGACGCGCTGCGGCGCACCGTCCAAACACGACAAGAAAGGGAAAAAAGTCCAACGCGTGTCAGAAAGACGGAGAAAAGAAGTCTGGATGTGATAAAAAACGAAGACTGCGGGAAACACGACGCCTCAGACAAACCCGATGGGCGCCGAGGTTACGGTGTCACGTGAACACGCACGCACAGGCGCACGTGATGAAACGGACGTCAGTCAGACGTGAAGTTCAGCGCCGTGAAAGTGACACGAAGACGTAAAGTGACACACAAATGCACACAGAGGCGTTCTTGAGCAGCGGCTTTAGTGCAGAGGGATTCATTCAGCCTGTAAAAAGTGACGCTGTGATGGAGAGAGGCGATAATTTACACACTGCAGAGGGAGAGAGGAGGCAGGGAGAGGCCTGCAGGCACAGAGACGTACTGTACCTAACCTGTACGAGCAGGAACCGCTCTGTGCACACCGACAGGACATAAACGTCCATCTGAGGCAGGACGCTCTGTGACGTCAGCTAAACCGAGGCTGCGCTTAAAGGTGAAGAAATTCAACTTCTGCAGACGGCAGAGTGGTCAGCAGCCAATCAAATCACTGTATGAGAATATCCCGAAAGAGCGAGGCGATGAAGTTCAACACTGAGGAGAATGAAAGGCTGTTCATGAAAGTTACAGGCGAGTAGCATCCATCCATTTTCTGCTGCTTATACAGTACAGGTCACGGGGAAGCCGTCTCCTCCAGAGGAAGGAGGCGGCTGCTGCAGGGCCTCCTCCTGGTAGGACATGCCTCACCTAGGAGGCCTTCTAGTCAAATACCCAAACCATCAAACTGCCTCCTTTTGATGTGGAGGAGTAGTGACTCTATTTTGAGCTCCACTGAAAAGATCGAGCTTCTCATCCAGTCCAAGGCCGAGCCCAGACTCCCTTCAGAGGAAACTCATTTCTGCTACTTTGGTCTGGTTTGGTTTGATGTCATTGTTATGGTCACTACACAGAGCTGGAGGTGAGCATAGGAACGTAGCTCTAGAGGTTAATCTACAGCAGCATCACTGCTGTTCCTATTCACAGGCTAATGCTAACTGCTAATCCAACCAGCTGGCCAAGCGTTCATTCAAACCCTGTTTAATCCAAACCCTGCTGCATATACAGGAACCTGAGTGATCTCTTTAGGCCAGCAGGACAGTTTTTAGTAATTTCTGTGCGGTAGCCAAAGATGGAGAAAGAGACAGCAGTCAAAGTCAGAGGTGTGGAAAATGTTTGCACCAAACACAACACAGTGACATTACCAACTCTAAAAAGGTAAATTAGCCAACTGGAGATGGTTTGATTCAGGTCCGGCTGTATCTAAATAAAACTAGAAGTATAATGTTGTACACGTCTGAGGACAGCTTGCATGTAAACAGGTGCTTACACTGAGGGACCCTTTGACGTCTGGTACATCACTGAATTCATTTAAATCTATTTGTTTCTGTACGAGTCTGTGTGTGCGTCCGTACTGTGTGTGTCAGCGTTAATGCTGAGAGGACGAAGGTTATTTTTAAAGGTTAAACTTCACAGTGACGGCCTGATGGTGGTACCCGTAGGCGGAGGGCTCCAGGGCAATGATGGCGGCTTTCCCAATTATTGACCTGTTTTGTTTCCTCTGCAGGAAATGAACAGAAGTCATGTGATGTCCTCTAAAGTGATGGAAACCCGACGGCGTGTGAATGAGCAGGTGGCGTCTCTCTCGCCGCCTCTGCAGGAGCATCAGTGTCACTCGCCCCCTCCCAACAGAGGGAGTCCCTCTCTGGCACTGTGACCACTTCCTGCGGCTCACGTCTGTCTTCCTGTTCACGACACACGCAACTCCCTCGCCAGCACAGACAGTTACACAACCTGGGACGCCCGCCTCTCGCCGTTATTCTCCCTGAATGAAGTGCAGAGTGGTGACGGTTTAACGCAGTAAAAATACACATCGATTAACATGTTTTATGAGCCGTAGAGGAGCATTAAACTCACTTCTATCCTTATAATGACAGATTTTTAAAGATGTTACCCTGTGATGCATCACTATATAATTTTTTTTTATGTCTACAATAAATTATGCACCCAATAATGGACTAAGTATATCATTTTTATCTAGAGACTAAACCTTCTAGGCTAGTCTACTGCCATGATAAACGTGTACTTTAACATTTTTTCATGTATTATTAACTATTTTAATGCAATAAGATCTTCCCCGAATCTCTCGGCTGCTTCCAACAGCCTGTGGAGTCTTTTCTGTACGATGCACAATAAATTTAAGTGAAAGGTTAGAAACTCGTACCCACTCAGAACACCTCTATGTCCCTCTTTAGCTCCAACAGTTAGCAACACTAGCTAGTATTAGCTTAGAAATAGAGTTCACTAATCACAAATGTCATGAAATGACACACAAGAGGGGTATTAGCTAACCTGATGTTAGCTAACATCAAGCAAAGCAGCTAAGTTAAAGCTAGCCGGCTAACTCGGATATAATTAGCTAGCTACTTTCAGCAGCTAAACTGAGCCATGACACATATTTCAACTAAACTACACAAGATTTTAGACGTCAGTGGCACAAAGCAAAGATGTGCAAGTAACACTTGCTTTCCAAAGTAACAGCCAACATGGTGGCAGTTAGCCAGCTAGCAGTAAATTACCTATGCAGCATCTATCTGACACTGATCGGACTTTACGTCCAAGTCAGCTTTGCTATTACTCGCACTAATAGTGAGGTATACACCACACTCACCACTTCAGCAGGTATCAGGTGTTTAGCTGCATGCTAGCACAAATATCTTATCAGCTAATCACATGGCACCAACTCAGGAGTCGCTAAAGTTCAAACTTTGCATCAGAATGTCAAGAAATGGGATTTCAGTGACGTTGAATGTGGTATGGTTGTTGATCCCATATGGGCTCGACAGAGTACTGCAGGGATTTACGGACACAACTGTCTCTAGAGTTTACAGAGGATCGTCCAATGCCTTCCTGCTAAAAACAGGAAACTGAGGCTATAATTCACACAGCTCACCAAACGCTGCCTGGCTTGATGAGTTTTTGCTGCGACATTAAGAAAGTAAAACTGGTTTTATAACATGATGATGAGCTCACGGTACTCAAATGGCCTCCAAATTCACCGGACCTCAGGAACCTTTGGGCTGTGGTGCAACAGGAGATTTGTATCACGAATGCAGCAAACAAATGTGCATCAGCTCCGTGGGGCTGTCGTGCCAACATGGACTCCGAGAGACTTCAGGACAGTGTGGCGCGACCCACTGCTCAGGTTCGTGCTTCCTGAGCACAATGTGTGTGTTCTTCAGTGATAATAAGTTGTAAGCTTTATGGATTATGTATCTGCAGCAAGTTTCAAATCTTGTCAAGTTAATTATCACAGAAACGCAGTGAAACCTGGATCTGCCCGAGGGAAACAAGCCCACCCAAACTCTGATGGATGGTTGAGAAAACGCTCATGAATCATTTCAGATTTGTAGCATCCTGTCGAGTTTAATCCACTTTAGCTTCCTTCGTTTCACTCCGACTTCCAGCTTCACACTGTTGTGTTTACATTTGATCTGTCCTCATATCGGCTTAATAAATCCCCCGCGAGGCGCTCTGAGTCATGCTGACCTGTACGAATGTGTTACACTAATAAAGTTTGACTGATTGATAAAGTTTTTCATGTGCGCGCGGTTCTGCTGCTGCTGAGGTACGTCGGTTATTTCATGACCTGCGGTGTGAAGGAGGACAGTTATCAGCCTGACACGCTGTATATATGCAGTCATAAAGCAGCGCAACTGCAGCATCTATGCATCAGAGTGTGTGTGTGTGTGTGTGTGTCTGTGTGTTTGTGTGTGTGTGTGTGTGTGTGTGAGAGAGACATGATAAGTGTGCCTGTGGGGCGGCCGGGCTGCAGCAGGATTTACAGGCGCTGTAGTCGATACAGCGACGTTTATTTAAAACAGCACGTCCTGGAACGACCCTGCATCCATCTTCACTCCTCCTCCTCCTCCTCCCCAAGCTTCTCTTTAACCCCCCTACACTGTCACCTCGTCCTCCTCCTCCTCCATCTTTGTTGCATCTGTTGAAGCAGCACCCCACACACAGTGCTCACAAAGGCTAAAGGTTCGCTTGATTTATAGATGCTAGAGCAGAAGTGAGCTGTCAGGAGAGGCTAACAAGAAAAACAAAATAAAACTGATGGTCTGGGAAGTAAAATGTGCCTCCAAACTGCTTTGTTTTAAACTGAGATAAACAACAAACTGCTGCTCATGCCACAGAGTGTGGAAACAAGGACGTAGCCACTGTGCAAAGATGAGCAAAAGCTCCCCTTAAAAGCTTTCAGCTGATCTCCAACACCATCGTAGCTTTTTGAAGGTCCCACGTATGAGGCTGCGGTAAAGTTCTTATCATAGATTTAGCATCACGGTTGTATTTAAAACACAACCTATAGCCACTGTGATGTCAGCCATTGGTTTATGGCCCCAGCTTTAGTATTTTCAGGTGGCTGATTGGCCGTTAAAGAACATCTCATCTCTTTGTCACATGATCAGTAAACACTTGCAGTCATGCCATAACCTGTCTGTCTGACATCGCGTGTTGTTCCTGCGTCGTCATAATAAAGTTTGTCCAGGATCAACTCTGGAACCGACCAATCACGCTTCAGAATGTGGAGGAAAACCGTCTTTGTTTATCTAAAACTCTGGAACAAACAGGAAGCATTCCAGTGTTTCCTTTATTTATCTATAAAAATAAATAAACATAAAATAAATACACGATGACGTCTGGTTGGCTGTTAGCCAAATTTAGGTTACTCGTGTTGGTTTGGTACTGACAGTTTTTAAAAGCATTAGCTAACTTATATGCTAATGCTAACTGAATATCCAGACAATGTGATTGGTCAGTTGCAGCGCTGAGCCTGGAAAACACTATAATGATGATGTCGGGAAAAACGCCAACACGGAGACATCGGATCACGCCCATAACGCTGCCATCACCATGTTACAGATGATGTGATACGCTTCATATCAGGAGCCGTTTCTCTGGAGTTCTTCTCAGTGTAACCAGAGGTTTGCACCTAAATGTAAACACGTGACTGTTCGAAGGTGTTTCAGACTTTTTGGCCTTTCCTAATCCGTCGATGCATCGACATCTCTTTGAGCCTCATTGTGAGAGGTTCAGTCAGCAGCTGACACTGAGAATCGCCTCCACATCTCTGATTTGCTTCATTTGTCCTGGTGTAATAAGAGACCAGGCCTCAGGTGCGGTGAACTCTGAGCCTCTGAAAACGAGACCTGAGTATAAAATAGTCTCATTCCTAAAACTGTTAATGCAACGTTTCTGTTAAAGCCCTCAAATCAGAGCTGCACTGTGACACTGTGACCACTGCACAGTCCTGCAGCTCAGCGTCCATCATCCTGTTTGTTCTTCCTCTCCTGCAGTCTGCTGTCGTCTCTGCTCACACACACTCTCTTCTCTGCAGCGACAGAAACTTTACTTTTTTTCTGAGTCCAGTTAAACGAGGGGAGACGCTCAGGAGAAGCTGCCTTCACCACACTCTGAGTATGATGGAAGAAAAAGGAGAAAAAGTGTCCTCCAGCTTTCTGTTTCCCACCTGAACCAGTCACATGACTGAGACCAGCTTTGAAGAACAGATGTCCAGTTAAACCTGCGTCACCTTTAATCATGGCTTTAAAAAACCCTTTCCAGGAGCCTCCGGGTCACTGCGGCACTGCAGGAAACACCTGAAACACCTGAGCAGTGCCGGCTTCACGTGAGGAAGTTTGTGAATGAAACAGCAGCAGAGCTCATAGACGAGCGTTGGTGAAACTGCATTATTTATCCTCCCTGATTTATTCATTTTCATTGTAATACTCCTTTTTTCCTTCTCATCGTCCATTATTATTTCATGGAGGCTCTGTGCCGTCGGCAAACTCTTTGTCTTTATGGAAATCCAGTCCGACAGCGGCGGCTCAGAGCTTCCTTATGAATGTAAGAGGCTGGCCGGTCGGTGCATCGATCGGTCGGAGCCGTCGCCGTCCTGAGGGACAGCGAGGGCCGATCCGAATCAATCATCCTCTGCTGTGACAGCTCAAAGCTGGGTTTTTCTCCCCTGATCTGTCAGATTCAGCAAACAGCAGCTGGAATATGTGGAGCCGGCGAGTCAGAAGACCTGAAGCTTATGACAGCGACAGAGTCTATCCAGCTCACAGGCCACCACAGTTCAGGGGACACCACAAACACCACCGCGAGCATGGACGAAGCCCATCGGGTGACCGGCGCCGCACGGTCAGCCGGATGTATTTATCAGCGTGTAGCTGCAGAGCCCTGCAGGACACTGCGAGTCCGACCTGTGCTGCTGCAGAGACGCCCAGCTACACGAACTTTAACAAGAAACTAAACTCGCAGTAAAATAAAGACAAAAATAATGCAGGTTCAGTTTAATTTGACTGAAGTCTCGGAGCAGATGGACACATCAAACAAACCTCACACACACTTGAATTCTTTGTTTTCCTCCACAGATTCGGTTTTTGTTGCATTTGGACTCCATGGTTACGAGGATTTATCCACGCTAGCAGCTGTTGCAGCGTGCGCAGTGAATAAATGTAAACAAACTCTTTTTATTATTTTAGTTCATGAATGCAACAGAAACATGAGGCATTACTGTCAGGAGTACGCAAAGCTAAAGTAAAACATGATCACCCACGATGCACTGCAGGGACGCCACACGTGGGGAAACATGATTTACGCCCGTTAGTGACACTGAATCACCTGCAGCACAAGTGTCACAACAACAGCTCCTCTGACGACAAAGGTCGTGACCCCGGATTCGAACGAAGTAGCCGCTGTCAGCTGTGACTGTGCTGGCGTGCTTTAGGCCTCAGACCTGGAGACTGGTTAACAGCCAGTATTGTTCCCTTACTGGTTTTGACTGGTTACTGGAGGTTGCTGGCAATCAGTGTTAAACTGATGGCTAAAGGGCCATTCAAGATCTACCTGGTAACCACTGGTTACTAGGGAAACGCGGGTGTTCCGCAAACGCTACCTGCAATCTGCAGCAACCATCAAAACCCTCCATTGGTTGCTAGGCGGTGCCTAGCCTTTTCAAATGTGTAGTTTATCGTGGAAATGCAACCTGAAGAGGCGCCGTGTTCGGTGCTGTGGGTGTGGCTGGTTTAGCCATTAGACACACAGCAGTGGTGGTACAGGCTACAGCGTCTCCATCTGCACTCCCTGCCGCCATCATGGACCGACTGGGCTGTTCCAACGTTCTGAGCTAACAGACCAGCGTGAGGGGGCGCTCCTGCTGAAACCTCAGACTGGGAACTCTGGTCCGCTGAGTTCTCACTTCAAGTCAAACATGATGTTAAATAATCAATCAGGTGGCGTGGGTTTGGACCCCTGGACGTGTCATAAACGAGGCGTCAGGCTGTGAATCCTTTGAAACATCCAGAGCTGAACAAAGCGAGCCGAGTCCAAGACAAAACATCTCATTTCTCTGTGCCGCCCGCTCGAGCGGAGAAACCTGTTCGGCTTAAACGTAATTGAGATGAAAGGTGTTTGTAATATTGACGTTTTCTGCCTCAGAACGTTCAATAATTCAGCAGAAGAAGCACCGACAGCAGCTCGCTTTAAAGTCATCGCGCTGATCGCTCAGGTTCTCAGCTTCACTGGCAAAAATAACTTTGGATGGAGCTTCACCTCTGACTGCAGGACGACCTGAAACACCGACCACCTGTGTGACTGTGTGTGTGTGTGTGTGTGTGAGTGTGAGAGAGAGACAGGAAGTGTGTAGGCGTGAGAATCCTGGCTGCGATACAGTAAACATATGCTGAGGAGACACTGGAAAGAGTGCAAATTGGAAATTGAAAATATGCTGCAAACACACACACACACACACACACACACACACACACACACACACACACACACACACACAGGGAGGG
>VUQP01039714.1:26248-41468 GCA_015108555.1 Coptodon rendalli
TCTGTATCTCCCCTCACCTCAAAACAATTAGCGCAGCAGCTAATTTGTCCTCTCTGACAGCAGAACAAATGCTAACGCTCCCCATCGCTGATACAGTTAGCATACCAGGCCGGGTCATTACTCGAGTCGGAGCGACTGCGCCTGCTGCCTCGAGCTCACCACACGCTATTAACAGTGATGGCGGCAGAGGAGCTGGATGGCACCCGCACCAACACCTGGTACTAAACTCCTGCTCAGAGGTACGTCAGCACAACATCTGTAGGCTGATAAAGGAGGAGGCAAGGCAGCAAAGACAGGAAAGAGAAATGAAGGAAAGGAAATGAAGGAAGGAAAGGAAAAGGGAAAGAAAGGAAAGAAGGACAATGAAAAGAGAAAGGAAGCAAAGGAAACTAATGGACGATTCAGGCTCTGGTTACCATGGCAACCGGAGTCTGAATTGTCCATTAGCGACCAACTATGAGCTACAAAGCGATGCCTGACTCTTCCATGTCTTTAGGGCAGAGGTGGACGAGGAGGGCTGGATTTGTTTATTTGGCTCCGCCTCCAGGTTCCTGTCAGTGCATTACCTTTCAGGAGCGTGTGGAAGGAAAAGCTTCACTCACTTTTACTTTGAGTACTCCTGATGCTGCACTGCAGCTGCCAACCAATTCCCAAATCCCTCCAATCTGATGGAATAAATTTCTTCCCTCTGAGTCACGTCATTTTCCTCCACATCCACAGTCTCCGCCCACCGCCGACCTGCAGCACGCTAACGTCATTACATCGATGCACTCTGATGTTAGCGAGGAGCTCCACTAAAGCAGTTACAGCCGTACACCTGGGGTCTGACCCCATTTACAATCCCATCAACAACGGCATGGAAGAAGAATGGCCTTCTGGGTAATGTAGTTCCGATTCAGAGACCTTAATCACGGCGAGGTCTTCTGAGCTCGACGGAGCGATGGATGTGAGGGAGGATGGACAGAGAGGGGTCGCTCAAGAGTTTTAAAGAGGAAAACCAGCACAGAAACACACCTGCTGGTGAAGTGTGTGTGTTTGCAGTGTGAAAGGCAGCAGATGGTGTCGTGAAATAACAGGATCAATCGTCATTTTCAGTCGACAGCTTTCCCCATTAACTTCTGTTCTAACTGTTTTTAAAGCGTTCCCACTGTTTGAATGGAGGAAACACACTGATGTGAGCTTACAGCAGAAATATGAAGTTTTTCAGCATCAGTGGAAACTTTTCATCATCCTCCTGAAAATTCAGCCAAAATCCAACCAAAGCAGAGCAGGCTGGTATTAATGATTGAAAGAGAAAACGCCCACAGGAACACCTGTTTCACACCAAAACAACCAGCTGTTGCAAAGCAGCACCACCTCCTCCACATCTGGAGCAACATCTCTATTAGACATCAAACTGTTTCATTTCTATGATATTTCCTGCCTTTAACTTCCCTCAGTTTGATTCTTTAGCTGGAAATGATGACAACACTACTATATGACCATGCAGTGCACCTCAGTTACATCCTCCACCCACTCGCCACGGACGGTTATAAAACACTTCAGAGCCCACAGCCTGCTCAGAATATTACAGTGACCACTGCAAACCATCCTGCTGTCAGCTGACAGGAAAACTCAGCCTCTACATAATCCAGAGCATCCTGGACGAGCCCCCAATTTATGCGAAGACTCAACTCACGGGTTCAAGGACTGAACGTTTTTAGAAAGACGAGTTTGGTTTCATGATGTCAAGAAGTAGGGAAAGAGAAGGAAAAAAGAACATGAATTAAAGAAAGCAGAAAATAGAAGTAGAACTTAGGGGTGGGCGGTATAAACGGTATACGGTAGAAACGATATAAATTTAGCCAATGGTAGAGATTTTGACTATACCGCTCTACCACGATAGCGCATGTTGATGGTGTCATCAAGCTGCGCCTGTTTTGGTCGAAAGCATTGCGGCGGCTGCAAACAACATCATCTGCAAATTATGCCTGGCGACAGTAATAATAGCAATAGCAAAGACACGAAGCACTTTTGGAATATGGGGAAAGCCAAAAACTGTGCTTCCTCCACTTCCCTACCATTGATTCATTAATGCTGAATTCTCTCGCAGCTGCTCTATTCCCATGTTGTTGCAGTATATTAATGACTAACCTCTATTGTGGATGGATTATCTCAGTCGTTCTCCTGACTGAAAGTTTGGTTCGTTTATAGCATCCTGCCATGCATGCAATTGCATTTGTCCATAACCACCAGAAACCCTCACGTTAACTTTTATCGAATGGAAAAAAGTTAACGTTCATTCTTCAGCTTCATTGTGCTAATGTTATGCTAACGTAGCTATTTTGCTAGCGATCACGTAGGACATCATTATATACTAGCTAGTCCGTCTTCAGTAACCCTACAAAAATCACTGCTGTTTAGTTTTCTGTCGTCATTTATGTTGGAATAGCAGAGCTGGACGTTTAAATTTTTTCAGAAATCTCTCAGTCAGAACATGCTATATCATGTTTAGGTGGAAGCTAGCGAGCTAACTTCCTGCTAACTTCTAACTCCGTTGAATGTAATAAATCCTGTTTTCATGGATACCTGGATGTTAAACTTAATTGTTACACCTGGTAAAGCAGCAACGCTGATCATTTTATTAAAGATGAAAGAATTTAGACAGTTTGTAACTCTCAGTGATGCCGCAGTGTTCGTTTGACTTTGGGACCTGAAGTTGACGGAGTTTAGGACCCAGATTACTCCGCGAGGCTCCTGACTATGGTAGCCGTAATGCTCCAACAATCCATCAAGCAGTGCGCGTTCATAGCTTACCAAAGCCGTACTAAAACATTTTTGACAGATTTGTGCGCGCCGTGTACCACATACAATCGGTTCGGAGTCAGTAAGCACAGCCAGAAATTATGCATAAGGCACACTGTCGATTTTTGAGAAAATTAAAGGATTTTAAGTGTGCCTTGTAGTGTGTAAAATACGTTATACAGAAGAAAAGAATATATCGCGATATATATCGTTACCGCACATGCTTCAAATTATACCGTGATATGGATTTTAGGCCATATCGCCCAGCCCCAGTAGAACTTTAACGTTAGAAATGAAATAGAAACAAAAGGGAAAAGGAAAAGCAACAGAGACAGGAAAGGCAAACAAAGAAAAGGAAAAGTGTTGCTAATGAGAAGAAATAGGAAAAAAGAAACAAAAAGAAAAAAATGAAAAGGGAAAGAAGTGGAAATAGTGAAGGAAAGGAAAGGCTTCAGCTGGGACAGCATTATGAGCAGCGTGATTCCCTCTAAAGCCAGAACGGACATGCCAGTGTTTCCCGTCAGGTGTGTCAAATTTGCAATAATTCCCCCCAAAGACTCGAGTCAATGAGGTGGCAGTGACAGGTATCATGGTAGCTACGTCCACCTTTTATATCTGTACCTGTTATGTTTTACCTCACACACTGTGACCCTGGTGGTGCCCACAGCCGGCATAGATAAAGGCTTTGACCACATCCTGGGAGCAGATCCAGAGCCGCTGCTTCACACGTCCATGAATGAGCTGCACACGCGCTAATTCTAATGCGAAGCCACAGAAACAGCCATTAGCAGTTAATCACCTTGGCTGCAGCTCTTCAGATTCGCCTCTGATGTCCAAGTTTTTACCCCGCTCAGGTTTTACTGTTTTATTATTTAAATTAAGCACTAATGAATTCAGAGGCGGGCAGTAAAACATAATGCACTGCTGGGCCGCTTTTTGTTTTATCGCTTTATTTCTGATTACAGCCTAAGCTTAACTGAGTTCACAACAGATTCACCTGTCAGGAGGCTTCAGTGGCCCGTCCACCCTGCTCTCTGAAACACCTGCAACAGTTTAGCCGCATCAAAGGTTCATGTTAGAGGTATCTGTGGTGCTGAGGAGTCTGAAGAGATCTAACAGCAATGAGGCAGGAGCTGGGCGGCCTAACGAGCTTTATAATGAATTTCAGTTTATTGTATCGGTTCATGTCGGCACTCTCACGGTGCTGTTTGGGCTGCAGAGGGAAAAAAACTCCAGAGCGCATCCTGCTCAGCCGGAGACACAGCTACAGAAGATCTGCAGGACACAGCCTGGTGGAGACCAAAAACAGAGTTTACACTGCAGAGATGCATCAGTAACACCACAAAACACATGCTGATTGGTTGTTTGTGTAAAGAGCTGATCCACTGCTCCACACGGCTCTTAAAGAGAGCTCACAGGTGGTGTAGGATGAAGCATCTGCAGTGTTCAAAACAAGCAGCAGACTGTGCTGTATGTGCCGCAGATACACAAACAGTGTTCAGTGTGCAACACAACAGACCAGGCCACAAACCACCAGTCTCTCCCAGTAACCCATGACTGCAGCCTGTGGTGCTGGCTAAATGCAGTCCAACAGAAAAGCTCCAAAGTTAGAGGAGCAAAACCGTCCTCATGCCTTCATGGGTTTTAATATCCTCCAGTTCTCCACATCAGCAGCATTCAGGCTGGATTTAAAAGTCTGTCCAACCCACACGCAGTCTTCAGATATTAGTTTTTAAGGTTGTTAAATCCTGCAGGAGCTCAGTGAGCATGAACCAAACAGAAATCATGGACAGGAAAAGACTGAAGATGAGCTCTAGCACCAAATCCCACAGTGCCAGTTCACAGTTTCATCTCTGTATGAAGCCTGCCTTCAGTTAGTGACATTATCATTTGGGCCCAAAGCCCCAAATCTCCACCATAATAACTCCAGGTAACTGGTTTTAAATGCCCATCTTTTTTTCTCCTCACTAAGGGACGCAAGCTCAGCCTCCTGCGCTCCTGTGAGAGTGCAATACCACGTTTTACCATCTAAGTTCAGAGGGGCGCTGTTTCACTTGTTCTACAGTCAAATACTGTGTAGAGCAGGCGTGTCCAAAGTCTGGCCTGGGGGCCAATCATGGCCCTAAGTCAGATTTTATATGGCCCTTCATGTCTACCTTAAAAAGCTTCATTTATGGCCTCCACCACAAACAGAATCAATAGTGTCTTTTCTCTGTCACCTCCTGCTGTCAGCACCGTGAGATGCAACCAGTGAGTATATAAAGGTTTTACACACTCACACAATAGTAAGTCTGGTTTAAATGAACCTGAGATTCTGATATTCAGCAGCTTCACTGAAGCTTCAGCTCTGTGTTATTTTACTCTCAATATTTTTTTAATAAAATGACAAAATGACAACTAAAGTCTGAAAAAAATTGTGATTTTCAGGAGAAAACGTCACCACAGACACAACAGGGGTCCCGCCCTCGCCCTCCACACGGCGCTGCAGAGGCGAGGCAACCAGGACGGCCCCACAGCATCAGCACCACAGGCTGAATCTCGTCCAGTGAAGATGGATGTCTCAGTGATGGAAGACCCTGCATCCACAGACTGTAGACGGCGAGTCATCAGCATAAAGGAGACTCCCAAAGTTCTCCTTCCACCACCCGACTGTGTTCCTGTAAGAAGCTTCCTAAATCCAACCAAACTGCAGCTGAAAGCCTAAAGAATTCAAATCTAATCAATCAAGTCAACTACAACTAATCAATGATGAGTGGCTTTCTGCATCAAACCCCACCCTCCCAGGTGAAAGTCTGATCTGTTGGTCTTTTTACTGCCTCAGCTGACATCTCAGAGCTCCGAAGTGTTTCTGCCAGAAATCCCTGACATCAAACTTCTCCCTCTTTTTACACAAGTTGCAAAGTTATTACATCACAGCGACGTGATTGGCCAGCGGCAGTGACGGTCCTGTAGTTTGTAGGAAAGACAAAAACACGTGGATATCACCTCAGATTCCTAAACGCCGACCTTGGATCAGGAACAAAACCTGCTGCTACATCACATCCTGCATTATTGGACTATCGTTTGCTCCGTTTAGGAAACCTGTTTTCATTTTCCAAACGTATTCTCTGCGAGCAAACAGCGGCCCAACAAACAGAGTCAGCCGCTCTGAGACCCAGAGGCGATGTCTCCCCGGCTGAAATCTACGATGGATGGTAATTACCGGCGAAGGCAGCGAGCTGGGCGTGGATGGCCCCCGTGTTATTAATGAAAGCTAATGAAGGCTGCGGCTCTGATCTCCTCTCCTCCCTCCATCGCTGATGGATGGAGGGAAACAGCCAGCTGGGTTCATTTAGACTCACACAGACGACTCCTCATGCCTTCATATTTCTCTGAATGTGTGAGTTTCATGAAAAAAAACACTGAGTGCTGGGTTTCACCCAACTCAAGAGCACCATGTCCTGCCCGAGCGCCGCCACAGCAGCAGAGACGTGCCCGGGTTTGAATTCAGCTGGTACTGAGCATTTACTCCACAAACCTGCCAAAAATGCTCCGTCCCATATTTAAACACCACAACTTTGATAAACACTGACAAGCATTAAAATGAAACCAAAGAAGCCTCACGAGCCTTTTTAATTAGAGTTGCAGTATCACGTGTGGGTCCACGGTGTAGTCGTCCACATGTTTGCCTTACAGATCAAAGCTTTCCAATATTCTCTCCATTAAACTCTTTATTACTCTTTCTGCTTTGTACATACAAAAAGACGCCTGATCTTCTGTGCCTTAAAAGTGAAGCTAACACTGAAGTGTCAGAGCTGCATTCTTTCTAATGACCAGCAGAGGGCGGCTCCTCTGGTTCAAGACCATCTGTTAGTACAGCAGCCTCACAGCAGCCATGCTATTGGTCAGATAACCGACCCATAACAGTGCAAACACGCTCCAGAGGTCCACTTCAGTTAGCTGAGGTGAAGTCTAGCAGACAGCTAGCAGCTACAGCCACCTGTCAGTCAAAGAGGCCACGCCCCTAATAATGCAAACTTTTTGCAGTCTGCCTCAAGTGGACATTAGAGGAACTGTTTGCTTTTTCACTAATGAACTGGCTGAAATGTTTTCAGGAGTAAAAAAAGGAAACTTATCGTTAGTTTGTACATTTTAACCTTTGATGCTAACATCTGTCCTCTCATCAGCAGGCTAACAGAGAGTCAGCTCAAACTAAACCCACGCCTAATCCCGCTGTCGTGGATCGGTCTCCTGTGTGTCCTGACTGTGTGAGGAACTTATCATCATAAATAAAGTGTGAATCATCGCCGCAGATGTTCCCTTCAGTCCACTTCCTGCAGCCCTTTGATTTGGACTTTCTCCAGCTTCTCACCGACACTTCAAAGCATCACCTCGTTCTGACGCTTACTTCCAGTTTTTCTGCCAATTAAAGCAGAGATCGGGTTTGTTTACATCGGCCGCGCTCGCGTCAATCCCCTCAGCCCGAGTGTGACATTAAACACAGCAAATACAGCCAAATCCCAGGAAAGCCTGCGCCGTAAATGTGTCTGCGTGCAGCGCGACGGAGGTCAGAGCCATAAAATATTCATTCAGAAATAAATGCAAAGGCCCGATGTTGTTGCACTTAATGCCTGGAATGACATTCAGGAAATTTGGAAAGTAGTTTCTCTATCACATTCAGTCGTTTTAAATTGTGAGCCGCTCATGTTTTATTCAGCACTTTGGCTAAATGTCAGCTCACATCATTAGTTAACCCGCTGATGTGTTTGGGTGCAGTCTGGATTTTTCTCTTATTTTCTTTTTATTGTCGATAAAAATGAAGAGAAAACACTCGCAGCGGATGCAGAGAGCAGGACGCACATGCACACGCACACACACACGCACACACACACACACCTGTCCAACTGCTTCAGGCTGCAGGTGCAGAGGAGGAGGCCTGAGGAGTGGAGGTGATGGATGGATGGAGGGGTGGGTGGGTGGATTGGAAGTGATCAGTTTCAGGTCACGGGCTGATGTGTCCGAGACGGATTCTTCCGCCGCTCTGAACGCGGGAGGAAGCGATCGATGGGAGGAACGTCGGGGGCCTTGATCCGCCAGGCAGAAAGGAGCCGGAGAGTGAAAACTCAATCTGCAGCTCACAGCGTGATTCAAGGTGAGAGCGAAGCGGCCGACAGTTCAAACAAACTCATACGGACTCAGCGAGGAGTTCCTCCACTCTCAGCGGCTCGCAGCACCACGCAGACAGCTTTGTTAGGCCTGAGACGAGGCGAGGATTGCACGCCTGCCTGATCACCAAACTTACTTCTCCCAAAGTCTGCAGAAAGTTTGCACACCTTTAAAACTCATGCTTTTTGCATTCATTTATATTTGCACTCATCAGTCCTCCAGAGTTTCTTTGTCCTCAGGATTATTGCTTCATGCTTATTGAAGATGGGAATGAATGTATTAATGTGTGGGTGCCACGCTGCTGCTTGTTGTGTGGTGTGGAGATCCAGGCCGAGTTTATCAAAGCCTCGGTCCTGGAAACACTCTGAGCACGAGGACGGGATTCAGCAGAAACAACCAGGCCTGCGGTCACAACACAGTTTCACTCCACCTGTCCTAACCGCTGACCTCCCAGCTCAGGAGAGAAGACCGACGTCCACAACAAGCATTCATTATTGATCTCCTGCTGAGCCGTCCATCAGTCGGCGCCACGGCGAGGACCTTCACTCTCCTCCTCCATCGCCTCAGAGATTCAACCATGTCAGATCATCAGTCTGTGTTTCAGCTAATTTATCAGGCAGAGCAAATCATGGAAAGTCAGGATTTTCAAGGCAAGTCCAAAACTTTCTTTCACCGCCTGTTTGGAGGAGACGCTGCTTCTGGGTCTGAACGTCTGAGCTCGAATCAGAACAAAGATTCATGAATGTTTCAGAAACAGCAGGAGGGCGAAGAGCTGCTCGAGGTCGACGCGTCACGGTCAGCCCAAAATACCACAACATACAGTCAGCGGCCAATCGGCTCGCTCCAAAAGACCACCGTACAGGACACGCACACACAGACACCCACGTGTACACACACACACACGCATGTAAACTCACACAGCGGACTAAAAATACAGAGATGACAACCAATGATATCGTCAGCCATTTTTTTTTGTAACAAACACACAAACTAACACATCAGCATGAACACACACACACACACACACACACACACACACACACACACACACACACACAGCAGTGTCATTGACCTTTCCACTCAAAGACAGCAGGGCATCAACAAACAGGATGAGTCTGTGACCTTTCACACATCCACTGCTAAAGATCATACTGTACACACACACACACACACACACACACACACACACACACACACACACACGTCCATCTTTGTGAGCGCGCTCAGTGATGTGAGTCATTCCCAGTGGGGGGCAGTGAGGGTGGGAGTCAGTCGTGGCGCTGACGGTTACAGCAGCGATCTGATGGACAGCTGAAGTTTTTCTTCTCGACCATAAACGACGACTACGTCACGTTTACACCACCCTCAGCTCCGCTCACGCAGCCTGACTCAGGACAGCAGCTAGTCTGCAGTAAGGGCTGAGGTCGTCTGCGAGCACCGCGCCATGACGACCTGCCGTGTCTGCAGTTTGTAAACGACGTCACCTCTGACGATACCCGTCCCCGTGAACGTCTGTGTGTCCGCTCTGAGTGAACATTTGGACGGTGTTCAGGAGGCTTAAATCACTGAAGCTGTCGCTGTGCTTTCACTACACGACCAGTTCACAGCATCTACAGAATATTTAAAAACTGGTAACAGTCACATTTCTCCTCTGTGTTCACTTACTGCCGTCTCTAATCAGGCAGAGACACTGTGAGGGCTAAAACAGTCTGAACTCAGCAAACCGAGCAGCAGAGAAGACAGCGAACGCCTCATCACCATCCACACACTTCACCTGTGAGGAACTCCGTCTGACGGCTTTGTTAGGGAAGCCTGAGGGAAGAGAGGGAACACCTCAGCTGATATCAGTGAGCGAGTCTGTAACACCGACTGTGCTGGTGTTAATGATCAGGACAGGAGGCCGAGCTGAAGACGCTCACATGTTCACTGGGAGATGGAAATGAGTCCATGAGAGGGACGGCTGAGAGTCCGGGACGTTTGGACATGTGCAGAGGGAGGGTCATGGATGGAGTGAAGGAGAACCCCGAAAGGAAACAGCTGTTAGAAGGAGACTAAACATCCTCCATAAATCTGCTAAGAGGTGATGCCAGCGCTCCTGACGGAGAAGCAGATGAAGCCAAAGAAACAAACGGAGATCAGAGCCGGTCTGAGGCGGTGCTGGGACTCCATATTTAAACATTCAAACTATTCCCAGTGAAACATCCACACCTCATGGATATTTTTAATCCTTCGTGACCATTTCTTGTCTTAAAAACTATTTTTTTTCAGTTTCCAGTAAACTCAGACTCCACAGTTTAACCAATAAAGTAAATCCTCAGAATCAGATTCAAAATTCAGAACATCGTCTCCAACATTGTCCAGAAACTGTCCCGACACGCACAGAAGGAATTACAAACCCCACTTTAAATAAAAGCGTGTGTAAACTTTAACATTCAGCCTTCGTCTTCTCAGCACAAGCGCGTCAGACGATCGGGAGAAGAACCAACAGAAAATCCATCAAAGAAGAAAAGATCCAAAATACAAACGTAGGTCTTTCTGCAGGAAGTGACATCACGCCTCTCATGAACGTTAGCTCCTGTTTATGCAAAGACAATGATCAAGTTTCTGAAAACTACGAGTACAGCTGAGGTTTCACTGTGATCTATTAGTTTATCACATTCAGATCTCGCCAATAAAAACATATAAAATGAAATCAGTGTGTGGTGGCCTGACTGTAAAGGTCCATCCATCCATTCGCTTCCGCTTTGCTTTTCAGGCTCGCGGGGGGCGCTGGAGCCTATCCCAGCTGTCATAGGGCGAGAGGCGGGGTCCACCCTGGACAGGTCGCCAGTCTGTTGCAGGGCTAACACAGACACAGAGAACCATTCACTCCCACATTCATACCTATGGGCAATTTAGATTTTTCAATTAACCTATCCCCACAAAGTTTGTAAAAATTGGTTAAGGTTTCCCTGCATAATCCCAAACTGGTGTGTAGTTTGAGTGTAAATGTAACACGCTGGGATGAGAACGCTAACAAAGTGAAACAAGTATTCAAGAGAATAAAAGACTTCAAGTCTATGAAAGAAACACACGTTAAACCAAGACCAATCAAACTGCAAAGTTCATCAAAGGTAACATCCTATCACAGAAAATACATTTACACCACATTACAGGAGGGACTAACTCCACCCTTCAGCCAGCAGTACAAAGACTTAGAACAAATGACACATGCAGATGTTACTCATACAAAAGTCATTCACACATGTTGACTGTTAAATATCGATAAAGTTACAACCCCGAGTAAAAATGTGGCTGTAATAGTGCTGTGACTGGTGACCATGCTGCAGTCAGAAAGTATTTAAAGAGAAGTTCGACGTGTATGAAGAATGATAGAAACTGGGAACTGAGATTGTCTACAATGACCCTAAAACCACAGCGAGCCCTGACCGAGGGCAGCTCCTGCACAAAGACGAGGCTGTCTGAAGACCAGCAGAGGTTTAAGGGCTGTCGTAACATCAGGAGACTCCTAAACATGTTATATGAAAAACACAGCAGCAAAAACACAGCAGTGCGAGCTCTAAATACATATCCAGCATTCAGAATTGAAACTGCTTCCAAGGTACGGATCAGCTCAAACATTCCTCACATGGATCCAACTGTTACACACAAATCCCAGCTAACGACAACATTTCAGAAGCTTTTAATTCACAGCGATGAGTCAGAGCTGTGCTCCATCACTGCTCCAGCAGCAGAGCCTGTGGCCACAGCAGTGTTAGGACTGCAGGGAGGCACCTCCTTATTACTTTGTTTGCAGATATTATATTCTTCATGACAGACATAAAAAATGATTCCCAATCCGGTGAGGTTACCTGTAACTTAGGCATCAAAATTCTGCAGAAATTAAATCATTTTTTTCCAGCAGATTTAAGATCTCCTGTTAAACATCATGGAAACATTAAAGTGACAGTCAAATTTACCTTCATCTCTGATTGGACGAATAAATATTATGAAATCGATGATCTTATCTAAATGTTTATGCTACTTCCCGACATTTCACCACCAGTACCAGCTTAGTTGTGGGATGAGTGAAACGAGCTGTTTGGTCACTTTATTTGGAATAACAGGAACGTTACTTTACCTGCCTTATGAGAGGGGAGGAGTCAAGTTTCCCAATCTCAGGTGGAATTACACGGCTGGGGTAACAAGTCGTTCACACCTGGTGAAAATGTGTAAAATCAAATATTTGTATATGGATGGGGCGTTTCCTATATTTGATCAATTATGTGAAAAACATTTATTGAAATATTGACATGTATCCACATCAGACGGATGATGAAGATTCCAGAGCTGTCAAAAACAGAAACGTCTCCTGGACACGTGGAAGGAAACGTCTACTTTCTTTAGAATTTATTAATGTCTGCTGTAAAGATTCAGCAGAGAACAAATTAAAAGCCTCCAGAAAGACAAGAAGACACAGATGGAACAGGCTGGATGAATCTACCCAGTGGACTTCACACAAACACAGAAACAGACTAAGCAGAAAGTGTATTTACTTGGTACATAATGAGACTTTTCAGACCACTCAAACCATTTTTGTTTTGCTTTTTCACTGCATCCCTCTTTCTGCTCCGAGCAGCCACACACAGATGTCCTGAGGACATAAAGGTTTCCACCCTCTCCGTCTCACAGATGTGTACTGGAGTGTTCTGCTGAGCCCTCCTGCTCATGAGACGAGATGGTGAAAAGCTTTAAATTCCCCGGGACAAACATCAGTGAGGATCTCAGCTTTTCTTTGACATCCAGCAGCTTCTGAAGGAATCACATCAAAGGCTGCACTTTTAAACATTTTACTTTCCAAGACAGCTGACGACATCTGGCACAAACGACCGAAACCCTCAGCAAACATCTACAGACGTACAGCCGAGAGCATCGCCGGCACCTCGGTTACAGCGTGTGGAAGCAGGAAGTCTGCATCCCAGGAGCAACCTTCCCATCACTACAGGTTTACACCACCAGGCCTGGCATTAGGACAACACACAGCTACAGCACCACCTGCGCACACGCCTGTAGGCTGGACATGGAAAACATTTGTTTTTGTTTTAATGAAAGATAATCTTCCCTTTCTGTCCAGGGAGCAGGTTTAGCTGAAACTCTGAGTCAGTCACCATGGTAACAGACCAGGTGACTGACAAGAGTCACTCTTGATTAATGACGTCAGAGTAGTCAAAGCTCAGAGGAAGAAGTTTGCGCCACAGATCAGCGTGTCAGCTACAGGTGTGTGTGACGTCAGACCAGGGTTTAGATAACCCCACAGGAAGGTCACACAGGGGTCCCAGACACGCGCACACACTCCCCTGTTTGTGCCCGTGGAGTTAAAGTAAAGCCTGACTCCTCCCCACACACACTCCCCCAGCTGTCAGGTGAGCAACTGCCATGCTGACCCGTAAAAAGCACTCTGAGCGTGGAAGTTCCGCGCTGCGTGGGCCAGTATGTTGCTGTCCCACAGTGGGGCTCGTGGACCAGCTTTTGGTCCATTCATGAGCGTGGATTTAAAGGCTCACGTGCGTTATGAGAGGTTAGAGGAGCACCGCGAACTCACCTCCTGTCACTCCAGCGCCGGATGCTGTGAAGGCGTCGGAAGCGCGCCTGCGTGATCACTGCGCGTTCAGGTCAGAGTAAATTAAATTTCCTGCGAGCGCGAGGCTCTTTGTGACACTCACAGCTTAGAGTGTCGCGTGGGGTCACACAGATAAAGCGGAAGCGGAAAACAATCCGCCGGCGTCTCGTATTTCTGCGCAGGCGCTCCTCGGTCAGCCTCGTGCCCGGGTCCTTCAGCTTAGAACGTCGCGGAGGGATCTGCGCAGTCGTAGACAGCATGGCGGCGGCTGCACGATCGCAGGTGATGTCTCTGTACAGGACGATGCTCCGAGAGAGCGCGAAGTTCCCGTCATACAACTACAGGTGAGACAAGTCCGCGTGCGCGCCCCCGCCGGTGTGAGCTCGCTGGCAGCCGCGGGAGCGACGCTCGCGCCTCTGTTTACGTTGAGTGTGCTGACGGGTTCGGGGTCACGTGACTGCAGGGTTTAGGCTGCAGGCGTGAGTACGCAGGCGCTCAGGTGTTTCATCCTCGGGGGGCGTGTGAACCTAACGGTCGTTTAATACCTGTACGTGTTGCACTGTGAGTCTGGTGGAGGTGATGGAGGCGGAGGTGATGGAGGCAGGTACACGCAGGTGGGTCTTGTTGCAAAGTTGAACTTAATGGGTTCAGATGACCAGGAGACCTGATGTAGACACGTCAGAGATGCTGGGCTGCGCATGTTCTACAAACATCCCTCCTCCTCCTCCTCCTTCACCAGGAGAACTTTGAAAGCTTTGGTGAAGAAGTTTGTGTCGGAGGGTCTGGACCGGCTCTGGTCTCGTTGGTAATGTGACAGGATAAGTTCTGATATTTGGAACCAACTGCGTCCTGAAGGTGGACGATGAAGATGATGCTGTCCTTCATGTAGGTCACATGACAGAGAGGCAGGGCGGTGATGTCACTGAGGCTGGGATTTCAAAGGAAGTGACTAAAATGTCTCAAAGTCAAAGTAAACTTTATTGTCAGCAGAGATGAGACGACAAGGCTACATCTGAAGTTTGTAGCCTCCTGCTTCACTGTAGCTCCGCCTCCAGTCACTGCAGGCAGAAGTAACGGTGAACCTTGAACTCACCGTGAACTTTATTAGTTTTAAAAATCAGGTTTTATAACAGCTGCAGGTTTGACAGCCTGCAGCTGCAGACAGGGGGTGATCCAAGGATCTTTTCCGTCCTTGGCTCCTTTCATGAAGGACGCTCCCTCGTGTCCTCTGCTGTAGGAAGTCATAAAGGAAGCACCTTTGTTTGGAGCAGAGAGTCAGCTCCATTATTTCAGCCTTCATATGGAGTGGCAGCCCAAAAATCCTGCGTGTTTTTGTGTGTTTGAGGATGATTTTTATTTGTCAGCCCGACCTCTGTCTGTCTGTCTGTCTGTCTCTGTCTGTCTGTCTGTCTGTCTGTCTGTCTCTGTCTGTCTCTGTCTGTCTGTCTCTGTCTGTCTATGTCTGTCTGTCTCTGTCTGTCTGTCTATGTCTGTCTGTCTGTCTGTCTCTGTCTGTCTCTGTCTGTCTCTCTCTGTCTGTCTCTGTCTGTGTGTCTGTCTGTCTGTCTCTGTCTGTCTGTCTCTGTCTGTCTGTCTCTCTGTCTGTCTGTCTCTGTCTGTCTGTCTGTCTGTCTCTGTCTGTCTGTCTGTCTCTGTCTGTCTGTCTGTCTGTCTGTCTGTCTCTGTCTGTCT
>VUQP01039716.1:4885-16149 GCA_015108555.1 Coptodon rendalli
GCGCTACAGGAGCCTCCGGACTAGGACCACCAGGTACCGGAACAGCTTCTTCCTTACAGCTGTCAGACTCCTGAACTCTGCCTCCTGACATCTGACCCACGTTAACACATGGACTGAACACACACACACACACACACACACACACACACAAACACACACACCTATAACACAACACACACAAAATGGACAAAAACAAACAAATGGACGACTGTACCCTCATACACACAATAATATGATGGACTGAACCATTAGCACTTTATATAACCTCTGTAGAAATTATCCCACATATTTCACTTACCTTAATTGCACTACTGTAAATGCTGTACAGACAATCATTCTGTATAATAAGATAATTATAATTCTACAACTGTTTATAACTTGCATATTTCATATTTATGTATAATTTTAATATTTATATCCTGTTCATAGCCTCAACATACTTATAGTTATAGCAGATTCATAACATACCTTCATACCGTGTACATTGTAACATACCCATAATAGACCCATATTTTGTACCCTCATACCTATAACAGACCCATTTCTGTAATATATCTATATTATGGCTAAAGCACTTCTAGATGGATGCAAACTGCATTTCGTTGCCTTGTACTTGTGACATGTGCAATGATAATAAAGTTAAATTCTATTCTATTCTATTCTCATGCCATGCTACAGAGGTAGCACCTCATTTAGGAATAAAGTCCTCGGTTTGTTTTGACTGGTCCGTCTGTTTGGAGCTACCTGGCTCTGCGTCATCTTCACTGGTCATGCTGGTATTCTCTGTGCCTGCATCCACGTGGTTACTATAAACGCCATTTATAGTTACTTCGTGTTTTTATTTGAGGTAATTTGTTTGATGCGTCTTCTGAAATTTGATGTTTGAGAATAATGTATATCATTTCAGTTTATTTTGAAAAATCTCAACACGATCTTCAGGTTTATTGTGAAAGGTTTATGTGGAAAATAAACAAGCGGACAACGGAGCCACACGCTGGGTTTACCGTCATTGTTGCTAACGACAACACATAAAAACATTTGCTTGACCGTCTGTAGTGTAATAAATAATAAATACATAAAAGAGAAATTGGTAACTTTAAGAAATCAACATAGCTGTAACAGTGACCATCAAACAATGAAAACATATTGCCGTAAACGGTTTATTTTGCAACACCACGAAACAAACGAAAGGGTATAATATGAAACGATAGATGTTTTCATATCATCATCTGATATTAGTCGTTATATCGAACAGCCCTAACCCACTCCTTTATAAACACAGACAGATTGGTTGCAACATGTTGCCAATCTGCACCCACGAGTACAGCTCAGTTATATTGCTACATTAAAGCGAGGTTGCTGAGTACCTGTGTCTTTTTGCAGCTAACATCACTAAGTATGGAGGAACTTCTGAATTGCTCTTTCTAATCTACGAGGTTCTGGTTGGACTCTGAATGTCGCTGCTATTCTGTCCATACAACTGCTGCTTTTGGTCTGGAGCTAAGTGGGTTAATAATACTCACCATTTCATCATCTACTAAATGTATTTGCTGAACTTTATGTAAAAGGGCATTTGGAGGGGTTCACTTGTGAGATCTAGTGTTACTGTAAGTATCAGTGTCCTCGAGGGTATAATAATGTGTGCAGAAGTATTAATTAGATCCTGCAAGACTAGTAAAATATTTTTTATAAAACTGTGATCCTCGCCACGATGACGGTTCAGTGTTACATTACAGAGAACACGCCAAAGCTTCTCAATCCTCCACGTCCACTCTAATTGTACATTTATATTTTAAGCATCTGGCTCCAGCCCCAAACTACTTCCAGTGAGTGCAACAGTAAAACAAGCTCAATAAAATACTCAACCGCCAGCAGTTAACGTCCCCATAGCCCAATATTAATCACCACTAATGAATCATCTGCCTTTATTAACCACAGTTAGAGCTCTGTGAAGATGGCAGAGGAGAGGAACACTGCTCTGTGGCTTATCAAACTTTGGCTGCCGTGACCAGTGTTCCCACTTTGAGACGAGCAGCCTGGCTGGAGGTTTTGGCAGAAGAGAGCAGAGAAGCCAAAGGGCTGACTACAGCAGAGCAGCAGGGAATAAAATGCCAGAACTACTGTACCTTGTGGTGTGTCACTCTCCTCTACTGTAGGCTGTACAGCTTGTGCCACGTTGCACGCCGTGTATAGTGATATGTAGAGTTCAGTCCGTAAGTATTACGTTACGTTTCATTTTGTGCCTCAGGCCGTTTGAACTGAAGCACCAGCTCCTCTGTTTCAGTGAAGCTTCTGCTTAAGTTCGGCAAGGAAGATCTGTAATCAGTCATCTGCCTGCTCTCCTGGGTGTTTGGCTGCTTTTCTGTTCTCAGCTTCACTTGAGTGAGGGGAGGAAGCACTGAGACACGTCGCGTCCTGGCCGTGGAGTGCCTATGGGTCTACTATTTCCTACTTAACATTCAAGAATCAAGATTCAAGATTCAAAGCGTTTAATGTCATACGTACAGAAGAAATAGCATTTCTCTGTGCAATGAAATTTTTCCTTTACTGTCCATACACAAATGCCAAGTTAGGTAAGGGTTAAAAAATAATGGAAGATAAATAAAGAAGTACAAAAATAAGTAAAAGAAGACGAGTGTGGTATGCAAATGTTGATGTAGATGGATGTAGAAGGAGCTTAATGTGTAAAATGAACTTAGTGTGCAAAGTGTCTGATGTGCAAATTGCAGTTGAGGCAGGTCAGCTGTTCAGGAGTCTGATAGCAGGGGGGAAGAAGGAGCTGTTGAGTCGGGACGTTCTGGGTTTCACACTCCTAAACCTTCGTCTGGAGGGCAGAAGTGTGACCGGTCTGTGCTGGGGGGGTGTGGGGCGCTCCTCTGGACTCTGCGATGGTAGCTGCTCTGCAGAGAGGGCAGCTGTGTGGTGTTCAGTGTCCAGGTGAGGTCCTCGCTGATGTGGACGCCCAGGTACCTAAAGCTGCTCACCCTCTCCACCTCACACTCCTGGATAAACAGCGGCTGGTGAGGCCTCTTCTTCTTCCTCATGTCCACAATCATCTCCTTTGTTTTATCAGTGTTGAGGGTAAGGTTGTTGTCCTCACACCATGACACCAGACCGGCATTCTTAACATTTCCTATGTTTAGGCAGGAAGTCCATAAAGCACCAAGACTAATCACGTGCCCCTACCTGCATTTGTTGGACACTAAGGTTCAGCGGGCTAAATCACCAGGTTGGCGTCATCGCTTTCTTGCCAAATCTTGATCTTGGTTAAGGATCTTGTCAAAAGCTACAGCCAATGTGCATCTTATCCTGCTTTGCTACTGCAGTGGCAAAAGTGAAAGTCTAAATAAACGCCATTTTGGATCGCTTATGAAAATCTAACAGGGTAAAAATTTCCAAAACTTCACTTTTGCATTTTAATGTGGATATGGAAAATTGAGATTTAATTCCTTCAAAGATGCGCGCCTTTAGCTCCTTTTGTGATGTCACATTACGCGCCATGTTATCATTTGCAGGTTTTTGATTGGCTAACATTTCTTCACAGTGTGCGTTATAGCGCCACCTGTTGCTCTGCCATGAACTTGAAATCACTTGTGATCATTTCTTGAATTTTTCTGTTTGAAATCAAACTTGGAAAAATCCAAATTTAAAAAAATACCCGTGTAAGTGTGGAAATAAGAAGCCTAACAATCCCATTTGGCAGCAACAACTGCTGTCCTTGGATAACAGCAGGTCCTACACCCAAGTGTGGCGTGCTGGAGTGATGTGCTGCATACATAAGTAGACACATTGTGTTTTTATGTGTATCTAATGATAAGAATGAGGCTGGATTTTTGCAATAGCTACATTTATGCTGTCAGGCTTCAGGCCTAGTTCACATTTGTGCTGCCGTTTACAGCGAGCATCAGCTGAGACAACACTGCACTCAGTCAGCAGCAACCCACAAACCAGCTGCTACAATCAGCAACCGTGCAAGAGTTAAGAGACGCAGGATCCTCAACAATAAAAGAAATGAAAACTCTATAAGAGGAACACAGCTCTCCCAAAGAAAAGATCGCTATCCAAGAAGACGGGCATAAAACAAAGGTAAGATAGCTCCACAACAACCTCACACAAAAAGACGAGGTCCAAGAAAAATCTGTGAAAAAACACCTCGGATCAAAGCACACACTGACCTCGTCCACCGTGAGAAAAGAAGTAGAATGTAACGACACCTCTGCTGCTCTTCAAGATATCGTTGCTCGGCAGGAGGAATCCTGCATAACCAAAGTCCAGCAGGAGGACAACGAGAGAAACATTCTCTGAGAATTTCTGGATGAAGGGAATCAGTGGGATGGAAAAGCAAGAGAGGCAGAAAAAGACACAAAACTCCTCATCAGCACGATCCAACAGCTTCAGGTACGCAGCCTGAGATGATGGTTTGATTTCACGATAATGTTCTGTTGGATCCCAAAAGCTGGTTTCAGAATGTTTCACAGTGTAATGCAGAATCCTTAGTGATGTTTTTGTCAAACAGCTTGCACTAAGGGCGACCGTGGCTCAGGGGGTTGGGAAGGGCACCTGTAACCGGAAGGTCGCCGGTTCGATCCCCGGCCTCTCTGTCCTGGTCATTGTGTCCTTGGGCAAGACACTTTACCCTACCGCCTACTGGGGGCCCGATGGCGCGATATGGCAGCCTCGCTTCTGTCAGTCTGCCCCAGGGCAGCTGTGGCTACAACCGTAGCTTGCCTCCACCAGTGTATGAATGTGAGCGTGAATGAATAATGGCATTGTAAAGCGCTTTGGGTGCCTTGAAAAGCACTATATAAATCCAATGCATTATTATTATTATTACTTTAGAAAAGGAGCAGGAAGAGGTCGTGGCACAAAACTCAGAAAGCGTAAAAGGTGTAGAAAAAGGAGGAAGGAGAGGAGGAAAAGAGAGGAAGAGAAAGACTTGGGGGAGATGGAGGGAAGAGGAAAATGCAGAGGAAAGACAATGAAAGAGGGAGGAGGCACAGAGGAGTGTGGAGAAAGCAACTTTGATTCTTACCGTTTCCCCTCTCCACCTTCCTCCATCTTTCCCCTAACTCATCCCTCTCAGAAACTGCCTCTATCCTCCAGCACCAGCTCTCCCTCTCCCATTGCTCCACCACATCCAGAAAACTATGTGAAGGATTCAGGACACAGTAAACCAGAATCCTACATCTCCTCCATTTTATCCCCATCACACCTTGATCCTTTACCCCCCAACCCTTTTTCCTTACACAATACCCTTTACCCTCCCTCCGTCCCTCCATTTTGCTTCACTGTTTGCTGTAAATAGCTCAATAACATGTAATCGATTACATCTAAATCTACAGTGTTCTACTCCAGTGTTTTACTACTAGCTTGTTTTAGATTTCAGCGCGATCGGGGGAGTCAACAAATGAATATGGATGGATGAGGTCATATGGACAGAGAGTAAATCAGTTTCCTCATGTGTGTGTTCATCACTCATGTTAATATTTAAATGCATCTCAGCACTGATATTGTTTGGGTTACACTGACAACAAAGACAAAAACAAATATTTCTGTACCCCCTAATAAAGCCCTCACTTCTGGTGGCAAAGCAAACTCTTAGCGTGCATTTTAGACATCCAAGTCAATTCAAGTCAGCATCTGTAATTTTGCTGACTGCTTGGGTTTTACTGCACTCCCAGTTGAAAGTATAAAGACAGTTTAAAGATTACATGACTTCCCTGCTAATCTCTAAACATTTTGTTTTAAGATACAGTCTCTTTTCCATGAAATATAAATCTCACCACACTTGAAATATTAAAATATCAAATCAAACTTGAATCTCTTAAAAGATAAAAACTGATTAAAGAGCTAAAGAGCCAAATAAATCCATGAGTGAACTGATTAATATCTTTCATTTTCATGCACATCGATATATCAGGTCAGAGAGCTTGTTACATTCAATGGCTATTTGCCTTGTTATACCGCATAAGCACAACATGTAAAGTCCATCTTCTACAGCTTAGAGTGTACTGTGCAAAAATCTTGGGCTGTCCCTCTTTTTTCCTATTTTGCAAAATGGGAAACAGGTGCAGAAATGTATTGAAATATGTACAAATCCACAGATTTGTACAATTCTAACAAGCTTGAAAGCCAATATTCGGCACCACATTTAGCTTGTCAAGTTTTGTATCACAGCCTGGACTCTCCTCGCTTTCTTTTTGTTTCTTTAAATCTTCTGTAAAGTCTTCAGGAATAGTTCTTCAGACTTCTTGAGGGTCATTCAAAGCTCTTCTTTGGAGTTTGCTCCGTTTTTGGTCAACACAATCCCACACTGCTTTAATAATATTGAGGTCCCGGCTCTGGGGAGACCAGTCCTTGACTGATTCTGTTCCACTGTGTCTTTTTCTATCCAGGTATGATTTTTCTGCACGGGCAGTGTGTTTGGAGCCATTATCATGCCACTGCCAATCACTCTTTCCTTAGTAAATCCACTTCCATGGTGGATAGTACTTTCCTCATTCATAATCTCATTTCCAAAATTTCCAACATGACTTGCTGATATACAGCACCAAGCCATAACAGAGACTTCTCCGTGTCTTAGTTTCCCTGTCAAGAAGTCATTCCTTAAGAATGGCTTCACTTCTTTGATTTGAACGAAATTGAAAATTAGCTTTCGTTGGTTATGATCTATACAATGAACAGATTTTAATCAGTTTACAGTTTATTCATCCAAAGAACAGTTCGGTGCTACTCAATGAGGAACTACCATTACTGACAGAATTCATCCAATCAGCCTGCTTACTTACAACAGCCATTACACTCTCTAGGGTCAAGTTCAGAATAATAAATGATAAGCTAAGCCCAAATAATCTGGCAGTGAATGTCAGTGTTTGTGAGCGAGGCAGCAGTAACACCATCTGTAACCAATTTGGCTTCTCCATCATTACAGCAACATCATGAAACATATTCAACCCCCACAATAACCTCAGTGTCAACTCTGACAACAGGTGGCATTGTAACATCAGCAACATTCGCCTTCTCGGTCGGCAGTTATTCTCACTTGATTTGTAACATGGTCAGACTTCTTCCCATAACTCCCCATACGCAAAAATATTTCAACAGGAAAATTAATTTAATGAGATAACATACATAGATGGTAACGCTGCTAATTAAAAATAAAACATCGATATTGTGTATATAATACGCACATTTAATTGTTCTTTTTGGATGATTTTGCACAGTTTAGGTTACATTTAAGGGTTCTCTTCTATTTTTATTTTAAATGTAATTATTTATAAAACACTGTACAGTTATTGCTACTATTTTATTTCAATTTCAAATTTTCTATAGCTACAGTATCACAATGATAGTTATTATTAATATCATTTTTGTTATTACTATCATTTTGTTTTGTCTCCTCTGACGCCTATTTTGCTCTACTGGAAACAGTGCAGTCAAATTGCTGAAAAGTAACATTTTTCACTACCATCTAAAGTGCACTGCTTGGGTTCAGACCACTTCATTGGTTGATGCAGTGATTTCCTTAGAAAGACTAAGCCAATTAGTGCCATCCAAGCTAAAACCCAGGAAGAGTAATAACAGAAAATACTGGTACCCCCTCAGTTACCACTGCTGGTACCTGAGGAGGTACCTATCTCAAAAGCCTAGGTGATTTATTGCAGTTACCACATTTATAGGAAACTTGACCTCTGACCTTGACCTTGAGATTCAGGTCACTGAGATTCTGAGAGTTTTAGTACACACCTACTATGTCAACTTGAAAGTTCTACGTTGCTTCGTTCTCATTTTCAAACCTATGTGTCCACATTGCCCGCCCACACACCAGGGAAACAAGGATATCAGGCATAAAATGGAAGAACAATAAGTAGACAGAGGTGTAATATCAACAACGGCAATCATAGAACCGCACGTATGAGACCTCAGCCATGCATCAGCAAAATATCTTAACTTAAAATTAAGTTGGATTGATCCTTGTACATGGGTTTCTAGAGGTTAGTTAAGACTAAGACTAAATCCTGTCCAATGTGGAAATGGTTTAGACTGGAGGCAACATTATCTCACAGCATACATTTCATTTACGAAATTAATCATAATCCAGACTGACTCTTTTAGGAGCCTATTCTTGTGATTCTTGGAACAGGGTCAATAAAACAACAAACATGGCCTTAACATCGAACAAACGTTTGGTCAAGAGCCATTCGTTGATCACTGTGTGCACGTTTTCCTAAAATGTAACCAGTACTACAGGAAGAGAAGCCATTCTTGCGAGCTAAAGAATGAAAAGTTTGCTAATATTTTCATTTTTGACCCAACTGCTCAGTACCTCACTAAAAACACCAAAGACATGACTTTTGTGGAGTCCAAGCTTGTCACCATCATCAGCCCACAACAGCTGTACTGAAAGGTTTCATGAAGTAAAAGCAACATGAGGTCTACATGTTATTTAGAAACATTTATGCAAAAAACTAAAAGTAGATTAAAAGCAACCGTCGGTTTTGAGTTCTAATTCGGTCACTTAGCTCCAACTCCTGCTTGTTTAACATGCATTTGCAGGGTGGAAAAACCTCACGGTGACGCTGTGAGAGCCAGAGATAAAAGAAAGCTCAAAAGCACATGAAAACTGTGACCAAAGTGAAAAGATTAAAGACTTTTCCACTGTCACACAGATTTTCCTGCAAGGTTAAAAATTAGTAAGCAAGCCGTTTTTAGTTTTTTCAAAGGCTAAATCGCATTAAAGCATTGATTTTACAGAGTCGCACTCATGCCGGGGGAGGGGGGTTGTGAGAAAAGAAGTGTGCGGGCTCACTGTGGCACAGTATATACTGGATGGCCCAGTGCCTCAAACGACTCCCCTTCGAGTGTCTTACCTGATCACTTTGGTGCCACCTTTATTGACCTGCATGTCCACCATACATCCCGAGTTAACGTAGGAAGCCAAGTTGATCTCTGAGAACTCTGCCTAGGGGTAACGAAGACAAGGCATGTCAAGATCATACAACAACATGCACAAACAGCATTTCACAGTCCCTTTAAATCAGTGTCTGCAAGCTGGAAGAAATATGGGCACTGCGTTAGACTGCATTCAAATTTGACTTTATGTTGTTTGTGAAAAGTACCAACAACCACCAAGATAGTGCTACAACGCACTCTTTCACTTCAATTTTACATTTCTGCACTTGCATGGAAGTCAGCAAAAGACAGAGTGACAGAGTGAGCTGGTGAGAGAAGGCTAATTGAGTTATTCCCAGTCAGTGGCCTCCTGGACAGTGAGGGCCTTGTGAAAGGCCGTAGCCTGGCTACCTAATGACTCAGTCAAACGTCCAGAAATACTCAGAAGGAAAGGCGACAGTTGATTTCTGGGAATGAACTTTGTGCACGACTGGGAGGGATGATTCAAATTTCCTTGTACTGATTGTCACAACAGCCCATAAATCTATTCATGTTTACTGCCAAATTTCAGAGTAGAGTAAGAGTAATTCTGTCAGATTGATAACCAAGTTACTACAAAGGATTTCTCAAGGTTTCCTAAAGAAATGATCAAAATAGTAAGAAACTTTGTCGCGGCTAGACAGCAATGAGGAAATAGGAGATTACTCCAGTGTGTGCCAGAATACCATAACATCATTAATGGGTGTGCGCATACTTCTGACTGCACCATTCAGTGATGCTGGTTAGAGGTACATCAGACCTTCCTTTCCCCAAACATCCTCCAACCATTAGAGAATGACCTCAGCACATATGCAGGCAAAGAAAAGCTCATAAAGAAACTCTTTGTAGACCAGAACTTACACAAACCCAGGCAAACCGGCTAAAATGGGAAAACGACAACAAATGTGCCTTTTGGATTTGTGCGTAGATGTCATCATGCTCAGGTTTGGAAATCAACGAGGTCCAAATTTGTTTCTGTTAATATCTTATGTTTAAGATGTAGCACCTCTAATAACCAACAGAAAAGGCTACACTTCAGAGGAGACGGGCTCCTAGAGCTGCGACATAATCAAAACCAGAAACTTTGAAAGCTGCAAAAGACTATATTTTATCACCTTCCTTCTTTTGTGGGAGTAAAAGGAAATGTGAGCTATATGTATAGCATAATACTGAAAGTAAATACTGAAATTAAAATTGCACAAAGGAAAAAGTTACTTACTCTGTGGCTCTGGCCCTACTGTGCCTCTGATTCGCCCATCGCTCCTAAATCAACCTATTATCCTTCCTTGTGGGTGATTTATCAACCTAACCTTCTCAACACATCCCAGTAAGAGGGACTGTAGGACAGACAAGGACTTCATAAAATTTTCAAATTAAAAGTCATGTGGCAAATGAACACTGATTTGTCTCAGTTTTATTGTCTTGTTTTGGAAGAGAAATTACCGAGGTCCAGACCTTGGTGACCTAATAGCTGTGGTAGGGTCAGAATTTGGCATAAACAACATGAAAGCATGCCTTGTTTGCTCAGTCAACAGCTCAGGCTGCTGGTGGTGTAATGGTGTGGGAAATATTTTCTTGGCACACTTTGGGCCTCTTCCTACCAAGGCAGAATCGTTTCAATGCCGCTGCTTATCTCAGTATTTTTGCTAATCATGCCATTCCCTCTATGACTGCAGTATATCCATCTTCTGACTGCTGCTTAAAGCAGGCAATGCACCATGTCACAATGCTCAGAACATCTCAAAGTGTTTTTGAACATGACAAAGAGTTCAATGTACTCAAATAACCATCACAGTCATCAGATCTCAATCCAATAGAGCAACAGTGAGTGGAACAGTAGATTTGAATCATGCGTGTGCAACAACTGTGTGATGGTATCATGTCCATATGGAGCAGAATCTCTGAAGGATGTTTCCAGCATCTTATTGAATCTCTGCCAAGACAAAAGTGGATCCAACCCAGTTTCTACTAAAGCTTCTGCAGAGTGTATATCTACCTCTAACCATTAGATGAATGGTTATGAAGTTATGCTTAGACCTTTACTGTCAACTGTGGCATTCACCCATATGGCAAACTCCAGGACTTAAAAATAAACCAAAAACTGTGGTTCAGCTCCACTTGGGCCTCATGTTCTCCCCAAGAATTCCCATATCCTCTAATTAAATGGTAAATGGACTCGTTCTTATGTAGTTTTTCCACAGCATGTCTTTATTTCCACAGCATGTCTTTATCCTGTTTTCCTTCTTTCACCCCAACCGGTCGCAGCAGATGGCCCCGCCCCTCCCTGAGCCTGGTTCTGCCGGAGGTTTCTTCCTGTTAAAAGGGAGTTTTTC
>VUQP01039723.1:6540-28554 GCA_015108555.1 Coptodon rendalli
GAGAGGGTTCCAGTGTCAGACCTGGTCAGGTGGTAGCAGTAGTACATGTAATACATTTAGAGCGTTTTTGGCTCAGAACAAGCTTCTCTGACACCAGGACAGATCCAGGATCAGGTTTATCACCTCTGTGTTCGACATGGTAATCTGTAGCACAGGGGTGCCACAGGGCATGGTTCTCTCACCCTTCCTGTTCAGCCTGTATACTTCAGACTTCTGTTATAATTCGGACCATTGCCACCAACAGAAGTTCTCAGATGATACAGCCATCAACGGATGCATATCATACAGGAATGATCAGGAATACAGGAGGGTCATCACTGACTTTGTTGGGTGGTGTGAGACCAACGCACTCCAAATCAACGCCAGCAAGACAAAGGAGATGGTCATAGACTTCAGGAGGAAGTAAACCCCTACAACACTGGTTAAAATCCAAGGAGAAGACATTGAGATAGTGGACTTTTACAAGTACCTAGTTGTTCACCTCAACAGTAAACTGGACTGGACTACAAATACAGATGTCCTGTATAAGCAGGGCCAGAGTCAACGCCACCTGCTGAGGAGACTGAGGTCCTTCGGAGTCTGCAGGACTCTGTTAAGGACATTCTATGACACTGTGGTAGCATCTGCCTTTTTCTATGCAGTGGCCTGCTGGAGGAGAGGATGCATGGACAGGAGCAGGACTGACAAACTGGTGCAGAGGTCTTATTCTGTGCTGGGATGTCCTCTGGAGCCAGTGGGCGAGAGGAGGATCTTAGTAAAGCTGACATTCATCATGAACAACCAACATCTCCCTCTACATGAGTCTGTGAGTGTGCTGAGCAGCTGCTTTAGTCAGACTGAAACACCATCGCTGCAGGAAGGAGCGCTTTCGCAGATCATTCATCGCAACAGCAGTTCGACTCTATAACTCCTCAATCACAATGTCATGAGTCACTGGACATTGTGGACATCTACGGTCACACTTCATGCATAATGTACCTTTATATGTATGGACATGTGCAGGTGTATGTGTATGTATACATATGTATATTTAGTGTGTACATGTCTATACTCATAGATATCTATTACTTAGTAATAGTAATGGTAGAATAGTTACATTTATGTCTTGCATATTTCCACAACCCTCTATCCATAATCTTATACTGTGTGTGCTACCTTTATAGTGTATTATTTTACTTATTTTGTATTTATTGTATTTTATTTGTATTTTTTGTATTTTTCTTCTGATATCTGTACCTGAGCTGAGGAAACGCACAAATTTCCCTGCCGTAGGATCAACAAAGTCTTATCTTACTGAGGTACACATCAAACTAAGTCAGCTTAGTTTAACTTAATTTATATAGTATAATAATAAGTCACCCCGAGGTGTTTTATGTTGTAATGTAAAGACTGTACAATAATACATCAGTACTAAGTATTATGTCATGACTTGTGTTACAGGCATAGTAAAGCATCCTTGTGGACGGTTCTTGCTGGAAAACATGACCTGGATAAAGCTGAGGAGCCTCAGGAGCAGGTCAGGCGCTGAACTGTAAACTCTGTTTGTCATCAAAAACGTCAGCTGAAAGCTGATCAGTTGGACAGCATTGCAGACAGCAGTGACTCTGTGTCCAGGGTTTCACTTTTGACCCTCTGAAATGTCCGACGGACAGCTTAGAACAAAACTTAAAATGTGGGTCGTACCATCGTGTGCTAACACACTGCACAAGGATTTTTGTCACTTTGCAAAAACAGCAGTAATGACCTAAGACATTGATTGCATAGCTTACGATGTTTTAAGGAGAAATAATAATATGATTGCTTTTCACTGTCATCTATTGTTGGGGTGCTGAGGAACCTCGGTCTGTGGATATCTGGGTGGGATCGGGGTTAGGCTCCAGGCTGTGTTCTCTTGGTTCTTTGGTTCCTTGGAGGTAGCACAGACAATCGTCCTGATGTGAGATGAGAAAATGTTCCCATCTCTCTGCTTAGCTGGTGGGAGTCTCCATGATCTTCATCCATCACAGCTACAACACTCAGTCTAAAGACAGCGATATCGCTCTGCTGAAGCTGGAGAAACCACTGGAGTTCAACCACTTCGTCAGACCCATCGACATCTGGACGACGCCACTGCCTCTGCTCATGAAGTGCACCATCACTGGCTGGGGCTCCACCCGAGAGAGTGAGGAAATGTTTGCTGTACACAGGAAGCTGGGGTTCTTCAGGTGTGATCTGAGCCTTTGTGTTCTTTCTCCATCACCAGATGGCCCTCGAGTCAACAGACTGCAGGAAGTGAACGTGACCATTCTGCCCTTGGATACCTGCAACCAGTACTACCTGGGCAGGATCAGGCCCTCCATGTTTTGTGCTGGGAAGGATGAAGGGGGACTGGATGCCTGTCAGGTACAAGCTGAATATCTGTGCAGCCTGAAAACAAGTTCAACATGTGGACCAGGAAACCTCAGTCAGCATGAGTCTGGAGAGTACTGAGGAACTCATGTGGTGTCTGTGTTCCTGTTTGTGTGTCAGGGGGACTCTGGAGGTCCTCTGTCCTGCTTCACAGGCACCAGGTATGAGCTGGCAGGTTTGGTGAGTTGGGGGGTGGGTTGTGGTCGAGCCAAAAGACCTGGAGTGTACACCAGAGTGCAGCAGCATGTTCAGTGGATGTCTGACACCATGGGTGAGTTTCAGAGTCCACAACCTTTCTACACCTGCAGCAGGTGGAGTCTGTTCTGAAGGACTTCTTCCATTTCCAGGTGATCAGGCTCAAGTGTCTGAAGATGACCTCTTAGATGAAGGTAAGCTTTTTCTTTTTTTATTTTAAATCACACCATCTTTAAACTGCAACAGAAGAACCACCAGTCAGTGTATCAACATGTAGTTCAGGTGTTTCCATATGGTCCATTTCTGCATGTTGTTTGGGTAACAGAGGAGTGCGGTAAGCAGCAGAGCTCCGACTGTGATCAGACTCCCGGCCTCGCCGAAATCTCGCTGTCCGTAGATGGCGTGTTGTCCGTGGTGAATGTGACTGAGTCCTGCCCCTTCCTCTGGCCCTGGCAGGTCAGCCTACAGTTTAATGGTCGCCACTACTGCAGCGGCGCTCTGATCCACCCCCACTGGGTCATCACCGCCAAACACTGCGGTGTCAGGTAGTCCTGCTACCATTAATACTGGCTCCAGTACTGCAGTGTAATCTGTCACGTGTCAGCTCTGCTAATGTTCCTACTGACCTCCTCCTCCTGCAGGGCTAAAGAGGATGTGGCAGTTTTGGGGCTTCATGACATCAAGTTCCTGCCAGTTCAAACCATCCTAGTGGACAAAGTCTTTAACCCACCGCAGAAAACGGGCTTCCCCCCGAAGTCTGACCTGGCACTGCTTCACCTGAGCGTTGCTGCCAGACTTGGTGAGCCTGAACCTTCAGCAGATTTGACTCTGAGAAGTCTTCACTGTGTCTGAGATGTCTTCACTGTGCCCTGACTCTGTCTACAGGTTCTGAAGTTACTCCAGTTTGTGTCCCTGATGAGGATGACGACCTGGATGACACCTGGTCTTGTATCACAGCTGGCTGGGGAGCAACAAAAGCGAAAGGTAACATATTCCTCCTGCAAGGTAACATCCTTATTCCTCCTGCAAGGTAACATCCTTATTCCTCCTGCAAGGTAACATCCTTATTCCTCCTGCAAGGTAACATCCTTATTCCTCCTGCAAGGTAACATCCTCATTCCTCCTGCATAGTGTACAGAACAGGAACAACCAGTGGTTTGGTGTGTGATCAGACTGAGTCATGTGACAAGACTTCAGACCTCTGTATCCTGATCGTACTGTACACTGACCCTTCTTAATTTGGTAGAGGGTGTTGATCCAGACCGGCTGCACCACGCTGGGCTCACACTCGTCAACGCAACCTCCTGCAGGCAGAAATGGGGAGGCTTCGTCACTGACTCTCACATCTGTTCACATCCTGCAGGCTCCACATCCTGTATGGTAACTAAACCCGACATCGGTTTGGTGTTCCTTTCAAAGCACAGCTGTCAGGCACAGCTTCATCTACTGCACAGAGCAGAGGATACCATTAATGTTCAGTGTTGGTGGGAGCTGTTTTGACCACCTGTAAAGCTATTAATACAGTATGGATGGATGGATCCATCCATCCATGTAATGTATCAGTGAACATCCTCTTCCCTTAAAGAATGCATCACTGAACACAAGCTTTGTGAAGAAAGAGAAATGACATCACTGAGGTGCTTTAGGTGATTTCAGGTTGTGGATTTTCCATTTTAAACATTTATCAGGGAGGATAAACAAGGTTTTATGAGGATTTATACATTTCTCTTATTTTGTTTATGGTTTTTAAATCCTATCGCTATTTTGATGATCTGGACACTCCTCATTGTTAGGGACGGTGATCGACTCTAAACCACATGATCTCATGTCCAGTCTGTGGTGCCTCTCTGTAATCATAAGCTGTTCTTTAACTCTTTACAAAAGTTGCTTGGGTTTTACCTTAATCAGTGTTTCTTCCAGAAGGAAATGTTCCGAGTCTGAGGTTCATGAGCCTGTAGCTGCAGCTGGGTCCATAAGTACTTGAACAATAGCATAAATATAAGAACAATTTCGCAAATTTATAAAAATCCCCGTGGACTACTTGCTGTGTTTCCTCCTCGAGATGCTGTGCAGGTCTTTACTTCAGCACTTTCAGATGCTTTCTGGCTCTCTGCCTTCAGTTTGGTATTTAATGCCAAACTGAGGGTCTAGTTTTCTCGTCAACATTTATTGATAATGTTCATATGAATGATGAACATTATCAATAAATGTTCATCATTCATATTTTGTGTCTTGGCCGTGAAGGTTAGGCCTGCTGAGTATAAAAATGTCTGTACTTCCTAAACAGTTACTGTAATATTTTGTTAAACCTCTTGATTTAGAGCTAAAAGTCTTCACTTCAATGTTGATTAACAAAAACATTGTCCAAATATTTATGGATCCAACATGGCTGAAGTGAAAGACTTCAGCCCTCATCTGGTTATTGGTTGATGTGTGTATGATGATAACTATCAGGAGAAACTGACTCTTTGTCTCTGCAGGGAGACGCTGGAGCACCACTGTTCTGTCAGAAATATGGCACCTACTTCCTGTTTGGTGTTGTCACATGGGGCAGCTGGCACTGCGACTCAGAGAAGCCAGCCATCTTCACCAGAGTGTCAGATTATCAGTCGTGGATCAGAAAGATGATTTTCAAATTCTGACTGAAAATAAACTGTTTAATCAAGCTGACTTTTACTCTTCATCACACATTCAGTCCAGATGTTCCAGTTTTACATCTGGTTGGTTGGTCAGCCATGGTTCCAAGTTTTAAATTAGATTTTTGTTTTTATTATAAATCTCTTCAATCTGTCAGTATCGGTCTGTGGAAGCAGATCATTGATCCTTTCTATAAAAAGGATCAGAAACTTTTTCTTTGACACGTCTTTGTTTTTCTTAAAAACAGTCGCGTCTTTGAGTCTGAATCTGGATTTGATTTTTTGAATGCTGATGCGTTGGACTCTGGAGCAGTTTCATAAACCGGGTTACAGATGCTGCATCTGCATCATCCTCCTCTCATGTCAACCACAGGCACAGCAGGAAATGCCTTAAATAACACCCAAAGCAAAAGCTGCAACTTTGTAGAAAAGACTTGTTGTAATAAGGTTGTGGACTCAAACTCACCAATAAGTCCTTATTAAGTGTTTTAGGGTAATTATAGTAAATACATGTCTATGAATCCATTATTTCCTGCTGCTTCTCCGGGTCCTTCCATAGTCCAAGCAGACTCCCAGACCTCTTTGTGCCAGTCGCCGCCTCCAGTTCTTCTGATGGGAGACTTATTGTAAAATCACCTCATTGACAGGCAAGATAACTACTGAGGTAAAGTGGAGATGAAAAAGGGAAGAAACAGAGGTAGAACAAACTCTGACTTTGAGACCGGCAACTTTGAGTCTTCATCTGAAGCTATAACTTTATGATATCATATTTGCTTGTTTATTTTATTTTATTTTTTAACTGTGTAATTCAAGCTTTTTTCAGAGCTTTTTATATGTGTGTAACCAACAACATGAATCAACAGACCAACTCCTGACAAGTTATAATGGTCAAATCAATCAGTTACATCTAAACGTAAAAATAACACATCCACCTCTGAGGATTTAAAGTAAAGATTACCTGCAGTTCTCCATCACTCCACAGGGTGAAGCTGCAACACACTGATAATCATAGAAATTACACTTGATCATAGAAGCAGAGTGTGCTGTTTATGTGACTGTAAAGCCGACTCAGCTTTATTTATAGAGCAACAAATCACAACAAGGGGCTTTATAATGTAAAGACAACAGCTATTCCCTAAGTCCAGAGGGAGTCTGCAAAAGTTAGTTTATGAACTCAAAATGCAAATTTCTCTCTATATTTGAGAGGCTGGCTGGGGTGAAGGAAGGAAGAAAAGTGCTTTCTAGTTGAGAAAGTAAGTATACTATGGTTATCTATTTGCTAACAACAACGAGAGGTGGAGGAATTTATTCTAGAACCATTCCTTTAGCTAAAGTAGCAATAAAATAGTATGAAAACCCCTCACTATACATAATAAAACTTTGTTTATCACTTTGTTTTAACTCTGTTAACCAAAATACCAGGACAGAAAACCCTCTTTCAACATTGTTGATGAAAAAACCTGATATTGTTTGCAGTTTCTAACAATTTGTTCTATAAAAGAAGGAACTCTGGACCAAATGACTTTTAATGAGCCTCATAAATAAAATTGATCAAAGCTCTGTTGCCTTAAGGCAACTGTTCTTGTGATATGGCGCAATATAAATAACACTGAATAGGGCTGAACATTAAAGACATTAAAACACTTAAACCAAGGGTACCCTCAACTTAGAATCACTCTTAACATGGCAAATTCACCTGGTGCTGTAGATATGGAGGACCAGAAGAGTCAGGCACATTGAAATAAAGAATTCTGTGCTTCAATAATGAATTGTGCAATAAAATATGCATTTATAAATGCATTTACAAATTAATTTTTAATTATTGTATTTATTTAATACAGTAATTTATTATTTAACAATTTAGTTTAAAATTAAAACACTACTTATGAATCAAAAAATTTAAAATGAATGATTAATCCATTAATAAATACTTCAAATCCATGTTGAATTTCACAAAATATTATTAAACTCTCAATAAAAATCTCATTTCAAAAAACAATGTTTAAATCCCAAATTAGCAAACAGATTTTTTTTTTAAATTCAATTTAAAAAGAGAAATAAAGATTTATTTAACATGGCGGTTCCACTCATTTTCAAATCCATTTCCCTTTCCTGTTAGCTCACGGACTAGCTATTATATTAAATGGATGGAAATGAAGTTTAGTTATTAATAAAATATATGTAATGAAAACCAAAGCTGAAGTTGATTCAGTTGAGTCTGAAACATGTGATGCTAGAGACACCAGTAACCATGGTCAATCCAGGGGCCACAGCAGGGAACTGTGAGAAATTTCAAACTGCTGACTAAGGGTAAACGTAAATTCAGTAAAAATATAATTCATGTCAGCAGTAATGATTATGTTGTGTCACTGAAATCAATATTTCTAGAAAATTTATTAAAACCTCCCAAACGTGACTATCTAGAGTTGCCCCTTAGAGCCTGAGTCTGCTCCCAGACCAACTAAAAGCAAACTAAAAACCAGCAAAAATATCATAACTGTATTTCCTTTTTTTATGTTTATATTGTCATGTTTTTTTGCACATCTAGTTCTTTTTGTGGTTATAGTTTTGTTCATATTCAAGTCCTTTAGTTTCTGTTTATTGTGCCTCCCTTGTGTTTCTGTGTCTTCATCTTCAGTCTCCATTATATTACTTACTGTTTTATTTTGGTAGGCTCCTTGTGTCTTGCATTTAGTTTTATTTCCTTTGTCTCTCTAATGATCCTCAATGATTTATAGCCTCAGACTTCGTTGCATCGTCCTCTTGTTTTTTACCTGTGTTTGCTGTCATGTACAGAATTATGTTGTCATGGACTTATTGGACTTCACCCGCAACCAGTTACTGTGACAGTTTCTCAGACTTTATCTGATTTAGTGCTCAGCTCAGATAAAATAATTATTGTGGGCGATTTTAACATCCATGTAGATTCTAAAAATGACAGCCTCAGCATTACGCCTAATATAATATTAAACTAAAACTAGGCAAAATGTGAAAGAGCCCACCCACCACTTTAATCACACTCCAGTTCTGACATGTGGCATAAAAAAGGAACATTTAAGTGTTTCCTGAAAACCTTCTTTAATATTTAAATGTACAGTTATGGATTACACAGGAGTAAAGATAGATTCTCCTATACTGGCTTCTCTTCATTGGCTCCCTACTAAATCCACAATTTCAAATCCTTCTCCTCACAAGGTCTTGAATAATCAGGCCCCATCTTATCTTAATGACCTTATAGTACCGTAGGCCCAATTAAAACACTTTGCTCTCAGTCTGCAGGCTTAATTGTAGTTCTTAGAGTATTTAAAAGTAGAATTGGAGGCAGAGCCTTCAACTTTCAGGCCCCTCTTCTGTGGAAATAGCTTCCAGTTTGGGAGACAGACACTATCTATACTTTTAAGATTAGGCTTCAAGCTTTCCTTTTTGCTAAAGCATATAGTTAGGGCTGGATCAGGTGACCTTCAATCCTCCCTTAGTTTTGGTGCAATAGGTGTAGACTGCTGGGGGATTCCCATGATGCAGTGTTTCTTCTTCACTCACTTCTCTGCATTTAATCATTAGTTATTGTTCATCTCTGGCTCTCTTCCACAGCATGTCTTTGTCCTGTCTTCTTTCTCTTATCAGTGTCTCAGATGGCCGGCCCTCGCTGAGCCTGGATCTGCTGGACGTTTCTTCGTGTTAAATGGGAGTTGTCACCAAAGTGCTTGCTCTTGGGGGTTATGTGATTGTTGGGGTTCCTCTGTGTTATTGTAGGATCTTTACCTTACAGTATAAATCCGTAATAAATACAACTGAAAAGTTCCTGTATTTACTTTTAATGTAAATCTCACAGTATGTCGCATGAAACTGACCATAGATCACTTTTATATAAATGTAATTGTTTTTCACTACATAAGTACACTATGATCAGCTCTCTGTTTATTGAGGTCATTTTTTTATTTACACAGATTAGTTTTGTAGCACTCACATTGGTATGTTTTGAAAGCACAGCCTTCTGAATGTGTTTAATATTGTATCGTGTCGTTCTCAGATTTGTGACTGAGAAGCAGACTGTGATGGGTTCATGTCGGTTATTATCCGACACGTACCCATCTGAGTGGGTGAGTGAAAATATCAGTTTGTGCTGAAGAGCAGGTGGCAGCAGATACACCTGTCAAGCAAATGTAGGAGTAAAGTAAAAAGTACATTTCTTTGTGGTAAAAGAAGTTTGGTGCAGAAAAATTAACAGAAACCGCCAAGCAGACACTGTGGACACACCCATGCGGGCCCCACAGTGTCCAGCTCACTTTAACTGGTATGTTTCTGTTATTTGAAAACTCTTCTGGTGTAGGTGCCATAGTCATGTTACTTATGAAATGCCCCTTGTAGATTAGTCAGATGGTGCCAACACCGCCCCTTTCAGGTGCACATGCAGGGAAACTGGATTATAACCAGCTGCTCCTAGTCTGCCCGCTGTGTGTAGGACCGACCGGGTAAAACATTACATTTCACATTAAGTGTGTAATGAGCTGTGGCCTGCAGGGGGCAACGGTCAGTCAGTGACCTCTGAATCCTGCAGTGTTCTGTTCAGTCCTACTATGAGTTCCTTCCTGGCTGTGTCAGTGAAGCCGGTTCACACCTGGTTGTTTTACCTGAACAGCAAACCCAGCCTAGTGTTTCTGGGACAATCACAGAAAAACTCAAGGAAATGAATCCATTCATCACAGATTCTCATATTTTACATTTCTGCCTATTGCACTTGTGTGTGTTTGTGCATGTATGACATCACTACATCAAAGTATCCACATTCAGTGTATTTAGTCATGAGGACGACTCTCTGACAGGCAGATGGAGGCCATGAAACGACGGCGTTCCCGTTCAGCTTGGCTTTATTTGCAGTTTTTCATTTATATCTGTTAATTTAAACATATCTGCAGTAAAATATTTTTTATACAGGAATCATTTCATAAATGAGAGACTGCAGAGAAAATGAAAAGCATTGTTGTGCTGTTTCCAACTCTGCTAGGCGAACTTGAAGTTTTGGGCGAAGCAGTCCTTCAGTTCACAGAGAGAAGCCTGAAACGGGACTCGTCTGCACCGGCAGTGTTGGAGACCCAGCTGGCCACAGAGGTCCCAGTCCACCAAGGGGCAAAGACATCAGCCAAGGTTCCACTTCCCTCTCAGCTGATCTGCAGCAGGTCGTAACTTCCTGCGTTCTCCACCTCGTGTTTGTCGTCCACCTGCAAACACAGTGTAATCGCCTGACTGCTCATTAAAGCGAATAAAATCCTCCTCTCAGTCGTCAGAGTGAGAGCCTGAAAGGTTTGAATGAAACAGAGCGTGCTGTAAACTGACAGCAGACTGCAGTCTGGTCGTTGGTCACAGCTTTCATTCTGAGCTGCACAAACGTCCACCGATGACTCACCGTTACCGCCGACGCACTGGACTCGCCAGCCGCTGGCGCCGCTTCATACATCGGGTTACAGATGTTGCGGCTGCTGTTTGTGGGCGAAGCTTCTTCCTCCCCGTCATCCTCCTGTCAGAGCGATCACAGGAGTAATTCGAGTTACACGAGTGAAGATCAATAGTGAAGCTACGTCACATAAAAATGTCATGATGAGGTGCGTCACACTGACAGCACTCCCCCTGGAACCTTAGCCTCAGTGCAAAGTTGCAAAGTTCCAGTCTGACCTTGAAGTAGTGGAACTGGAAGGGTTTGGTGTTGTTACGGTAGAAGCGGTATCCCACAAAGATGGCTCCGCCCACCAATGCGATCAGCAGCACCACGCCGATGCCCATCCCAGCTTTGTGTGCCACATGCATCTGCAGAGCCAATCACAGTTGAATTCAGGGGGTCAGATAAGGAGTGTGCATTCTGATTATGGAGGCAGGTCGGACTCACCTGTGGGTGAGGGGCCGGGGCCTTTAGGGGTCCCTGAATGACGTGAATGATCCCGTTGGCAGCCATAATGTCAGAGTCGCTGACGAAGCGGTCGTTGATGTAACAAAACGACTGAGAAAACAAAACCAGATTAGAACTTCATACAAACAACAGAAACAACACACAAACACACACTCAGAGGCACACAAAGACACACACACACTCAGACACATACGCACAGAGACAGGACAGTTCTGTTTGCTCTCAGACACATAAATGCGGCAGAAAGGCGGAGCTTTAGCAAAGGTAGCCCATAAACATGAGGGGGACACTCTGAGCACGTTTAGGTCAGATCAGTGTGCTGCAGAAGACTTTTGGTCTCCTCTGACTCAGACTGATGCAGTGAGCAGGAGGAGAGAGGCGTGTTAGTGTAGCGGTGCCTGCCGGTTGCACGAGCATGGTTCTGACCAGAGCCGACGGGTCAAGCTGGTTGGCGACTCCGAGGACGGTCAGACTGCCGACTCGAGTTCTGATCCGGCTGCCGTTCTTCAGCTGGCTCAGAGGGAAAGCCCGACCCTCCGACAGGTGGAACTCGATGTCCCGCAGAGACAGAGTCTGGAGGGACGCACAGGTGAGCACACCGATGCAACTGTATGTGTGATAATATTAAAGGGCCCTGGTGAATGGCTCACCTGGTTGCCGGGCAGGCCGCTGTTGTCAGGTACGAACAGAGTGGACTGGACAGTCAGGTTACTGAGACGCTGCACAAGCTGCTTCCCCGACTCGGAAGCCTGGGAGCAGTTCAGGATTTGCTGCAGAAGGAGGGATAGGATTTTACACGTGCAGGTAATGATCAGTGGCATCTGAGCGATCTGACGTCACTCACGGTGAGGAAGTTTGAGAAGCTCGGCGTGGATCTCAGGACCTGCAGCAGATTTCCAGTACAGCTGAAACCGTCCCCAGCGTAACCTCGTTTGCACTCGCACTTCACCTCTGAGACAAAGACACACGGGCCGATCATCTGCACGTAACCATGACACTGAGCACGCTTCAAATAACAAACCTAGTCTGTGCAGACTTCCAGCTATTGTGAAGGAACAAATGTGCCTTTTCCCTCACAGCCAAATTTTACTAAGTATTTACAAACTTTAAATAAAGTGCACCTCACCTGCTCATATCTTAATAAACACACTGTCTGCATTATAGAGATCTGACAAACAGATTTACTTTCACTCGTGTTCACATGTCATCATCCTCCTCCCTCACCTTGCATTCTGTAACAGAAGGTGTCCCAGGTCTCGCTCAGGTTTTTGCGGGTGCCGTAGTCCACGATGCCCACGTGTCCGAAGCCACACTTTGGGTTGGAGTAGGTGGTGGGGTACGCCACCCAGGCCTGGTCCAACCAGCCAGCAGCACACATGTTCAGCCCGCCCTGCAGAGCCACACACAGCCGACATGTTTCAGCAGGAGCACCAGGGGCTGACATCAATTGTCAGGGAGCTACTGTGATGTGTTCACTGACCTGCTGAGCGTAGGCCAGTTGAGTGTACGTGGCCAGGCGGCCTCCTTCTGCAGCGCAGGCCTGCTCAGCCACCGTGTAGTTCAGTTTGTACTGACCTTTCTTGGAACGATAGTGGAACACACCGAGCATCGAATCTGCACAACACATAAAGATCAGAACGTAAGAAAAATACTGAGGGAGAAGTTCAGCATGTCAAGGTTATCAGTGAAGGGAACACTCAGCTCCACCTACAGGGAAGAAAAAGGAACACAGATTAATGGATTCATACGTGTCTAGCTTTTTTCCATGAAGGCACAAAAAGTTATGATTCAAGTATAATTAGAGATATTCTGAGAGTTATTCATTCATTGATGATTAATTTGAAACAACAGTAAATTTCTTAAACACTCCATATGTTTTAGTAAATACCCGCTACTCTGTGCAGCAACACCCCCTGGTGTGTAGCTGCTGCTGACGCAAATGAGGCTCAGAGAAATTTTGATTAAAAGATTTGATGATCAGCAGGAAAATATTAATTTTTGTAAACTCACAACAGATACAAACTTTCTGCTCCACTTCAAAAAAAGTCACCGTTCGAGCTCCGAGGGTTAAATCAGCTGCTGTAAGCAAACGTCACAACCTCGCTCACAATAACAATATGCATTCACCCTGTAAGAAACACTCCTGCTCAATACTTCATCGTCCAATGAGCTTCCACTTGAGTGACGTTCACATGTACCTTCAAAGTGGAGGTCGGTGCATTTGGCGTCACGATGACACTGGCCGTTGTTTTGCAGACAGCGGCTGATGGGCAGCTGTTTGACCTCACAGGTCACTCCATCTCCGATGTAGTTGTTCTTACACATGCACTTCCTCCGCCCCTGTTCACACACACAGTTTACAGGTAAGGAGGACCTGATGGTGTAACCTTAGAAAACAAGTCCCATGTCGTCCTTACCGGAGCCGTCATGGTGCATACGGCGTGCTCATGGCAGCCTCCATTGTCTCCTAATGCGCAGGGGTCGATGGGCTGACAGGTGAACCCGTCTCCAGTGTGACCTTTGGGACAGGTGCAGCTCACCTTACCTCCGGTCTGTGAGCACTTGGCCCCCTTAGCACAGCCTCCATTCCAGATCTGACAGATGTCCACCACTGCAGGGAAAGATGTACACACTCAGCTACCATCCTTTAACCTCCAAGGACCTGGCATCCACATATGGGGACATCACATTTTGGGTGGTCTACATCACAATACAAAATTTTGCTCTTTCAAATGGCTTTTAAATGAGCCGTATTGCTCAAAGGGGTACAACTGTTGTTTCTCATTTTCCTTTTGTACTCAGGAAAAATTCTGCTATGTTCTGACATCAAATAAAGAGTTTTGCACATCATTACTCAACTGTGACTTTATAGTGTTCTATCGAACAGCATGAAGCCAAATGGCACAGAGAAATTAAAAATGTATGCTATTAAAGAGTTCAGGTTAAAAGAGATTAAAAGAGGTTAAAAGAGAGAGAGGGCACCTCATGCTGGTCCACCGTTACCTGTGCAGGTGAATCCGTCACCCTCATGAAAAGGCCGGCACTCACAGGTGTTGTTTTCCTTACAGACGGCTTTTGGAGAGCAGGGTGGAGAACACTGAAAGATCTCAGCTGGAGAAGACACAGAAACATGAGTGTGATTAAAGTGCACAAACATCTACTTTTCATACCTGAGTATTTTCATTCTCGGGTTTGGTCTGAACTGCGCTGAGAGCTGGCGAGTGTCTTTAGGACTGATCGGTTTTATCTAATTCAGTCTAAGCCAACGCTGAAAATGAACTCACTCTGCTGAACGTCACAGCGGTCTCCAGTCCATCCGGCCTCACAGAAACACAAACCCGTACCTTTCCACCCGTCGTCACATGACCCATGCTCTGAGCAGTTACAGGCTGAAAAACAAGCGAGTCAGGATAGTAAGAGTGTTACAATCTGACGCCGCAGAGAAAGCCCTGTCTATTACTCACCTTTACAGGTGGGTCCATAGAATCCATCACTGCACAGCTCACAGGCCGTGCCTCTGAAACCCGTGTCGCAGGTACAGGTACCGTTACCAAGGTGACCGTCATCACATTTCCCACGGTTATTGCAGGGGGATCTGACCCCCCCAGGACACCCTGCACAGAGAGCAGAGAAGGCAGTCCATCAGTAGCTGAATCAATCAAATCAATAACCTGCTCATTTATATGATGTCACTGAGATCATTTGCATTTTGAAATGCTCACTGAACCACTGGTGACCTATCCACTGGGACAGACCCTCAAATCACTATCAGTGACAACCTCAGCACCAACCCTAACTCTAACCGTAGCCAATCAGAATATAAAGAATATTTATTTTTGTTTTTTATTATTCTGTCACACAACAAACTGTTCAATTTCCCCTAAAAAAGTTTCACAAATTTAAGAAAGACTGAAGAAATGGTTTTAATATGAGGATGACGTTGTTATCTCACCCAGACAGTCTCGTCCGTAGTAACCACGACAACACTTTGGCTCCCACATGTTGATGGTGCAGATGGGGCGACAGCCGGTGTTCTTAGCAAAGTAAACGGTGGGCAGATCACACTTCTGAACCTCCTGAACACAAAAAACAGAGACGTTTCCTTCGAGGCTCAGCCTGACAGAGGCAGTGAGTTGGTTAAAGATGGGACTCAGACCTTACGAATGCCTTCCGCAGGACAGCGAGTGGCAGAAGAGCTGCATCCTCCACAGCTGGTCTATCACAGAAGAAGAAAAGAAACAAGATCAAATGAACCACCAGCTCACCTGCAGAAATCTTTTTATTTGTGCTGCTGTGTGAAATGTTTGACTGATTTTAGGACAATCTAACTTTTTTTAAACCCACATTAGTGTGGAGTCGTGGGCTCTCACCGGTACTTCCACTGTATGAGTACACTCAAGCCTACAAACAACCCGTGCTCCAACACCATCAGCATTAACTGTTAGAATCAGTAAGTCTGGTTGTTCCAGGTAGCATTCAGATGCATCTCAGACAGTAAAGTGAGGATTCACCGGAAGGTCAAAGGTTCTTTGTTCATCACAGCGTCCTCCGAGGCTGGGAGGAGTTAGCAAGCAGTCGATCCCGTAGGCGATGCCCGCTTTAAAGATGAGGTGTCTCTGAACAATCCGACACTTCCTGTTGTTGATGAAGATATCTCCCTGTTCAAAGGACAGTTGGTTATTTGGAGTCCATGTTTGTCTTGTTTTTCTTTGCTGTAGATTTCTCTTACTGTAGTACTCACGATGTTGTCTGTCCCACCACAGGAGAAGGAGAGCGGCGAACCCTGCAAAGTCCGAGCCGAGTCCAGGAAGATCAGTCCTTCAGCGTAAACCTGAGATTAAAGGCATTTTAAACCTGAGAAACCACCTCTGACCTGCTTCAGTGTTTTTACCTCCACAGCACCATGTTTGTTCTGCAATAACCTGCCTGAGGCACCCTCACATTTTATCCCAGTTATCAAATCTTTCAGAGCTGTTCTTCCAGCTGCCATGCTGTAAATTGTCTAACACTTCTCTAAAAGCACCCTTTAAAGATCTTTTACCTTCTGGCTCTGCAGGATGTGGTATTTCAGGTACTCCATCAGCTGGGGTCGATTGTGTTGGTGGAACAGGAAGTCCTTCTGTTCCTGCGGCAGAGATGCCATGACACCGTCTGACGGCAGGAAGATCGTCACCGGCTGGTACATGATATCATTCACCAGGTCCATTACACCTGTGTCCTGAAAAACAGGAGATCGTTCCCCTGGGGAATGAAACTGGCTAACAGGATACGAGCCCTTCTGCTAGTTCACTCCACAGTCCACTCCATCCATCTATGTGTGAGTATATGTGTGTGAGTGTGTGAGGGAGTGTGCATGTGTGTCCAGATGTTGTAGTCTAGGTGTTTGTTTGTTATAAAACCCAGAGGAAGTGATGTCATTGTGTAGCTTGTCTAAATGTTGTGTTAATGCTGCTTGTTGGTGTGTAGTATCTCATTTTAACATGAGGTTTGCTGGTAGAAGTTATAGTATTGTTGTGCAGAGAGTGACACATTAATTTTGCTCTGTTAACATTGATATATTGGTTTAAGCACTTTGGCTGTAATATATGTTATTGGTGCACCACTTCGGAACAACAGTCACCTTAAAGTGCAATATTACAATACAATATTAGAGCGAAAACACACACAACCAGCTAATTCTCTATAAGCAGCTCTTTTTTTCAGTGAGAAGGAAGAAGGGGAAGTTGTAGCGTGTTACCTGTAGCAGTTTGTAGAAGGTTCGATAACCGTGACGTGCAGCAACATCGGTCAGGTTCAGCTGAGAGTCATCCTGCAGGAAACCATCAGAATGAAGGTGTGCATGAAACATTACATCCAGAAAGTCTACAGTCAGACAGCTGCTCACAGTTTCAATGAGCTAGAAAAAATGATATTATACCAATAAATAGATTTTAGAATATATTTAGCATTTTACATGTTATTTAAACAGTAATTAAACAGGCCATGTTCATAAACATGAAATAATAGACAGCTGGTAAACATTATTAACTAACATGTCACTGTAACAGTAAAGCATTCAGTGATCATTTTATAATTCAGTAACAATGGTCATTGTTTTATATGATAATAAAGCTCTAACCAGTCCATCCATTCAGCATCAGCTTCCCTGATTCCTTATTCCAAAATGACCTGATGGATACTTACAGGGGCGAGCATAAAACTGTCTTTGTCCACATCTGGAGGATACAGAATCCTGTTGATTTCATGGATGATTCCATTCACACTGAGGTCATCGCTGTTTGTCACATTTGCCTGGTTGATGAAGACACTGCCCTGAAAAAAAGCCAAAAACAAAGTGTCCCAATAAAAGAAATAAAACTGAAGAATGCTTGTTTATAATAAAGCATCGATTCGGCCTTTGTTTATTGGCAGGATTCATAAATATAGACATAAATCTATTAAACCAGCTGAGGGCTCACCTGGGTGATGCTGGTGGTCAGCACGAGTCCAGACAGCGATGTCAGGTTTCGTGGTCGGCTCAGGTCAGCAGCCAGGAGAGTGTGACACATGACGATGTGGCTGCGCAGGACATTAGCGTACCGCTCTCTCTTCCGCCTCATCTAAAAGATAAAAATATAAACGTGTGAATTCTGATTCATCCTGAGCTGACCAGACTCTGATGTCATTACGGTGTCTCTGCAGAGACACGCTGATGTTTGTCCAGCAGTAATCAAAGGTCTGACCTCGCGTGAAGTGTTTGTCCTGAAGACCTCGGGGTTTGGAACGAAGACAGTGAATGGCCCTCGCCCATGCAGGGAAATCTCCATCATCTGAAAACAGAGTTCTGTTAATGCGATTCCACCAGCAGGGGGCGACAAAGGGGAGCACTACTCACCATCAGACCAAAGTAAAAGTCCGTGTATCGATTTCTCTCTATTTCCTGTAACGAGACAACAGTTAGTCCAAAGCCCTGCGGCGCTGCTTTCATCGTGTTTCAGCTGCTCACCCTGGCCACAGTGCCTTTGCAGGTCACACCGTCGCCGATGAAATCTTGCCTGCAGGTGCAGCTTCGAGTGCCTGGACCTGTTGTGTTGCATCGGGCATACCGATGACAGCCGCCATTGCTCTGGAACATCAGCATCAACACGTGAGAGGGTAACAGCTTGAATTGATGTGGTCTTTACAGCATAAAAGTAAGAAACCTTTGACAGAGACAGGAGCAGCATTAAAACATAGAACTGTATGTGCCCATCAGCTTCAGTGACCAGGAAAGGGAGCACATAAGCCTCAGACAGCTTTCAGGGTTTGTTTTTGCTGTCTTTACTCTTTGACAGGACAGCAGACAGGTGGGGGTATGCTGTTCTTCTGCAGCATACCTGGGTCACCAGCTCAGCCAGGTGAGCCTTACCAGAGCCAGAGCACTGACTGAAAACACGACTACCGCAGTTCCTGTGCTAAAGGAGGCGAGGACATTATTCTCCTGGGAACACTGAATACAGCAGCCTAACAAGCTTCCTCCTTCACAATAGGATTCATGGGTGTGACTCTTGCCTCACAGTCTTGCACCTGTTGGTGTTTTCTTACAGCGAAAGTGCACCAAGATGAGTGCTGCTGTGATTTGGTGCTACTATGGGCTGTATGTGTGACTATTAGCTGAATGATGTGATCATCTGATTCTGAATCACTCATCTTTCCCACAGCTTAATCCAGTCAGAGTGAAGACAAACTCACCTTTCGGCACAAGTCGATGATGTTGCAGTTCTTCCCGTTACCGGAGTAAAATTCCCTGCAGACACAGGAAGTCTGCCGAGGAAAACAAAGTCACATTTAGCGCCAACGTCAGCAGAGAGCTGTGCTTAAAGTCAGACTGCAGAGGTTAGCTAGTTTTACTTTGTTCGGTCCAACGTGAATGCAGTCTGCATTGGCATGGCAACCCCCATTTCCTTTCAGGCAGGGATTTATTTCTGTGGAGAAACACAAAACTCCACCTGGTTATCTCGGATTCACAATGAGTTCAAGCTTTTTATCGTGTGTGTGATAACTTGAGCTGCTGCCAAGGATCGATGCTGAGCCAGAGCTTTTCAATTCCTCACAGCACAACAATACCACAAACCACGCAAATCAACAGAACTACTTCATTTCAGTCATTTTGCTGGCTCTGAATGCTTTTCTGATTGGCTGGAATCCTTTTTGCTGTGATTCTGGAAGAACTAACATCTGGAATATTTTGCATTGGTATTTGTGCTTTAATTTTGCTGAACTTTCACAAAATGCTTTTTAAGTTTTCCATTACTGCAGACTTTGTCCACCATAGTCAGATCATTACACTACGAAGTATAGCACATCCTTCTAGTATTACTGGATTTATTGTCAATACTTTTGCTTTAACTTTCACGATTGTATATTGCACACTTTCATGTCCCCTGTAATCCTCAGTGTGATTTCCTCTTAGCTAATTTTCGCTTTTTTAAAATTTAATATATACTGATCTGAACAAGTTAATGTTGACTGGGAGTAATTAAATTTTCCTTCTTTAAAAATCGTTTTGCCGTATAACTAAGCCAGAGCAGCTGTGAGCAGGTGTGAGCAGTTGTGGCAAGTGAGTTTACCGACACACACAAGTCCGTCGCCCGCGTAGCCGGCGTTACAGACACAGTCTCTTCGGCCGGGTCGAGTCCTCTTACAGACGGCGTACAGACTGCAGCCACCGTTATCCACCACGCACGGATCTACGGCTGCATGAGTCACAAAGCGTTCAGTAAACTTTGCGGTTCACAGGAATCATCTTTAACAAGCTCAGACCGAAGCTGCAGGTAAGTGACCTGCAGAGCTCATAACATGTGTTACCTTGACAGGAAGTCCCGTTTCCTTTGAAGCCAGCAGCACAGACACACTGAGGGCCGGCCGACCCGGTCACACAGCTATAAGACCAGATTAAAGTTTAACAGGAAGTTTAAATCCTCCAATGTCCTGCACACAGATACACAGTTAAACTTGTGCAGACTTACTTTGCACTGCCGTGGCATCTTACCGAGCCGCACTGCTCATCAGCTTTGGCTTCGATCTCTGCAACGACACGGACGCAGCTCAGCACAAATGACAAAAACAGTATTTCTAAAAATGATCTCATAGATGAGATTTTGTTGTTCTAAATCACAGTGTTCACTTTTCCCTACATTTCTTCATCCTTTGTTCAGCCTTACTTTGGTCACAGTGGACTCCCCTCCAGTCCACGTCACACTCACAGGTCCCGTCACCCTTCAGTCCCTCGTTACACTGTCCGTTCTTGCATTCGCACTCTGAGCAGACAACACGTGACGATGAAGGTGAAGATGAAGATGACAGATCATGCGCTGACTAATGAAACGTACTGAACCTTGGTCACAGTGGACTCCGTATTTGCCGCTCTGGCAGGTTTCACAGGCGGTCCCGTTGAAGCCTTCGTTACACCGACACACTCCGGTCCCGTTCGTCCCGTCCACACACACTCCATTACCGAAGCAGGGCCGACCCTTTGGACCGGGGCATGCCTCGCAGTGCTCCCCGAAAAACCCTGCACAGCACCTCCGCTCCTGAAAGCACAGAAGAGTTCTAGTGTGCCATGCTGCAGAGGATGCTTACCCTGAAATGAGCAGGAGACGTACGATCTTCTTCTGGAGGCACGTCGCTCTGCAGCCGATGCTCAGCAGCCGCTCGCCCTCAAACGTGCGGGTGAACATGCACTTTCTCGTCCTCCTCACCGATTTCTGCACAGAGCAAAACACCAACTTCTTACTTTGACTTTAGCTTCTCATGGACCAGGCTGTGCATCTGAGCTGAGTATTAGTTTCAGCATTTTCTACAACGCATGTTTCAAATTCTTTGGCAGTGAAAAGAAGCACAATTTACCACAAGAAAATATTTACACAGTATAACCAGTTATACCAGTCATGAAATTACTTTAGTGGAATACCATAAAGTCCTCTCTATATCTCCTCTGGCTTCTTGTTAGTCTTGTAAAGTCGGACAAACTGTACGTAATTCTTTTGACTTTGGGGAGAATTTTCCATCTTTCATAACTTACTTAAATATAAAATCTAATCATCTGCAAACAAACAGATTTTTTGTATTAGCTGCATTTATCCGATTCTAGTTTGGTATAAAAAATTGTTTAGAGAGCCTGGTGGTTAAAAAGTGTGTTGTTGTTTTTTCAATCACAGTTCACGTCTAAGCTTTGAAAGATTAACAATGATCAGAAAAAGTCAGAAAACTTACATCTGGGACGGTGTCGTTGGGGCAGATCTTGTTTTGGTGGAATAAGCAGTCGACACAGTTCCCCTTTGGAGCAGAAAGAAAACGTTGATATTCATCATGCGATTGTTTCTCAATTCACTGAACTATTGTCTGTAAGTCTTTGGAGGCACTGAAGTATGCTGAAGTATCTGCAGGACATGACTGGTGGCTGAGGACCTTACCATGACTTTTGTGTACTTGAGATCATCACAGCGATTTCTGTTGATCTGAAGAACAGCTGACAGACCGTGGATCACTCCTTTACCACTCAGGATGTCAGAGGAGTTCATCTGAGCATCATTCACAAACAGCTGCATGAGGAAAACACAGGTCAGGTGGTTTGTATCGTGTTGTTTAGACAGTCATGCGATCAGATGCGATAATCAATATTTCATGATGAGACCTTTCCGTCTCGTGGGAAAATGCCGAGCTGGAAGGAAAACCCAAGCATCGTCTCTTTGTAACCTCCGAGCTGAAGGTCGGTTTTTAACAGACGCTGTGATGCCACCACGTGGTAACGAGTCGTATTCACATCCTGTTCAGCGACAAAATAAAAGCACAACTACTTTGAAGGAAGTAAATAAATAAACCCAAGGACAGGGTCAAAGTCTTTAATTACAGAGTTTAGTTCTATATTTACCA
>VUQP01039735.1:4177-21012 GCA_015108555.1 Coptodon rendalli
GAAGGCTGAACGTTGCGACCGAGCCTCCGCCTGTCTCACCGGAGAACCGGGCTCCATGTCAACATGCCAACGTTTTCAGTCATGTACAAAGGAGCGGTGATCATCAGCAGGTAAAGGCGAGCGGCTGTGTGTGCAGGTGGAGGTTAGTCTGTGTGACAGCAGCGGTGACACGATGCTGACAGCTGAACTCTGTAAACACGGAGATGCGTTTACTAACCATAACCCTGTCCCGTGGAAACCAAACACACCGCGTGTCTTCTCGGGCTTTTTCTGGTAACCGTGACGCTGACTGTCCGTCTGTAACACAGGCGCGTGGATCTGCTTCGTGTCTCACATAGAGCTGTGCTTCGTGCTCTTCTCTCAGGCTTATTGATATGTTCTAGTTTTACGCGTGAAATGATGCAGTGATCTTTCTTGCATGTGCTACAAACGGATGAGCTCCACATCAGAGACCAAGTGCTGTCCCAAGTTTCCTTTGAAAAGAGGCTCTATGAGGCGCTTTATCCGCTCTCACGAACACGTTGGCAGCATCAGCGGGTTCCACTGTGGACATTTAATGTTGAATCTGTGCTTTTACTGTGCGTGGCTCATTGATTTTGTAAATGTTGCTGATTTGTTGATCCCTGTTTTTACCAAAGTTGGAACATTTACTGACAGACTTGTGGAAGCTTGTCTCATCGACATTTTATCCGTTAGGCTGAATGATGCAGTCGGCAGTGCTTCAGTTATGTACACAATATGTTTCTCATGCCACAAGTTATACTTCATCGATGTGTGTCTAACAACACAACCACTGAGTTTTTTGAATGGCACCAAGCTTCAGCACGTGTATTCGTGACTCCTGTCATGCCCATAGACTGTATGAACCTTATAAATAAATAAATAAATACAATGTTATTTATATAGCACCTTTCTAGACAGAGTCACAAAGTGCTGCACATATAAAAGGTAAAACAGACAATATAAAACAGGCAAAAATTAATCAAAAGCAGTTTTAAAAAAGTGAGTTTTGAGTTGTTTTTTAAAAACAAAGCCGAGTCCACAGTTCTTAATGTTTGGGGGAGAGAGTTCCACAGTCTCGGGGCCACAGTGGCAAAAGCTTTGTCACCCTTAGTTCTCATCTTAGTCTGTTTTATAGCAAGTAAGCCCTGATCAGATGACCTCAGGGACCTGCGAGGGACATAGGGCTGTAGCAGATCAGAGGTGTAGGATGGTGCCAGTCCATGCAAGGCTCTGAATGTCAAGACCAGGATCTTAAATGGACTCTAAATTCCACAGGAAGCCAGTGTAGCTGAGATAGCAATGGTGTCACATGTGAATTTAGGATGACCTAAAACCGGAGACCACCACAGAAAAGGATCGGTGATGTAGATGAGGAGAACCACTCTAAGGCAGTTTCAGATACACCAACCCAGTGTTTAAGCCTTTCAAGGAGGATGTGGTGGTCAACACTGTCAAAAGCCAATGTGAGGTCCAACATAAGTATGACAGAGCATTTTCCTGCATCATTACTCATCAAAATGTCATTTGAGACCCTAAGAAGGGCTGTTTCTCATTTTTGACATTTATTAGACAGAGATTGAGCATTAAAAAGCGCCATATTCAGCGAGGCATTTGCAAGGGCTTGAGTTACAGGACGTAGATACTCAGGGTTTGAGCCATCACGCTCGTAGAATCCACTCACCGAGGGAATAAAGAGCCAGCCGACAGAAGAGTCTGGATAAACCCTCCTCAGGTAGCACGGTCTCAAAGAGCCGGGCCCTGCGTATCCAGACAGGGAAGTGGAAAACAAGTCCCCCTCCATGGAGCCTTTCTGAGCACAGGAGACAAGGCACGCTCAGCGTTGCTTACCAGCCAAACCCCGCCACCAGTAAAGCCTGAGCTTTACCCAAATACCTCCTCTTCTCCCTCTCCTTCTCCGTGGTCTAGAGGAACCGCCGAAAGCATTTAGCGAGGCTCCAGCTGATGGAGGCGGGTGGAAAATACCGGTGGAGGACGAAGAGACATCGTGAGGCATCATAGAGGATTGGATGGATAGCAAAGCCAGACGATCATACACCAAGGCAGCCAATACATTGTTAAAACTAAGTGAGAACAGCAGAGCAGAAAAAAATAATACAAAAGTAGTAGACAGACAAACAAGTTATAGTAGCGCAACAAACTGCACCCGGCAGCGGCAGAGCCAAACACAGGCGCCGTCATACCTTTCTTTTCAAAAGGCCAGCAGGGGTTAATAGCTGTAGTTGCAAAAAGACTGTAAGTCCTGTAGTGTTACATGGGTAAACGGGCATCTGCTGTCACCTCTGGAAACACACAAGGCATTAGCCAATGAGCGTGTGGTTGCATAGCTGGATCCACCCCTCACTGCCATATCCAGGTTGGAAATAAAGCAGTCGGTGATTTCACATTGGCCTCATCCATCTTTTATGTTGTCTGTGGTTATGCCCATGGGTTTAGCTTTTGCCACTGTGTTGGTCTGAATGTGATATAACTCAGTGCACTCAATTTTTTTATGACAATTACTCAGCTAACTGTACACCTGTAGACCTGAGGGTTAAACTGGGATTGGGAAAGGGGGAGTGGCAGGAAATGACTAATCAGCTGACCCGTGCTGGTGCTGGTTCTGAGGTTTAATGCTCTTTGTGGATTTTACCAACTGCATTCTAAAATATATGTGGAGATGTTACGTGAACCATCAAGGCTGCTTTCCAACTCCTGGCCGATGTGACCTTTGTACAACCACAACTCCAAAAAAGTTGGGATGTGGTGTAAAAACACATTTTATTCAGAATAGAACTTAGAGAAAGCATCAAATGTTTAAACTGAAACATTTTACTACAGTCCTCAGTAAAAGTTTAAGACCACTTGAAAAATGGCAAAAAATCATATTTTGCATGTTTGGATCTTAACAAGGTTCCAAATAGTATTTATTATTGTGCGATCTACTGTACAATATAAAGCACCTTGAGGCGACTTTTGTTGTGATTTGGCGCTATATAAATAAAATTGAACTGAATTGAATTGAAATAGAGCTTCAACATGCAACAAGACGAAATGTGAGTGAGACAAAACATTTTTAAACATGCAATTTATTGAAACAACACTTAAAGTGAAACAGGCTGTTTCACAGCTGATCAAAAGTTTAGGACCACATGCCTTTAAAAGGCCAAATCTGTGCTAAAATGTGGATTCATCTTCATTTTCTGTTAGGTAGTCTCACTGTCATAACGTTCTGATGGCAAAGGCAAAAAATGTTCCCTTTTGAACGTGGTCGGGTTGTTGAACTGCATAAGCAGGGTCTCTCACAGCGCGCCATCACTGCTGAGGTGGGGACGCAGTAAGACAGTCATTTGGAAGTTCTTAAATGATCCTGAAAAAGTCAAGTGGAAGACCCAAAACAACTTCACCAGCACTGAGCCGGAGGATCCAACTGACTGTCTGTCAAGACACTGGAAGATCCTCGACCCAATTTAAGGCTGTTACTGGTGCCGACTGCAGCCCCATAACCATCAGACGGCATCTCAGACTGAAGGGCTTCAAAAACAAGAAAGGTCTTCAAAGGCCTCGTCTCCTTGGACGCCACAGAACTGACTGTTTGGACTCTGAGCGCCAAACATGGGACATTGAAAGGTGGAAGAAAGTTTTATTCTCTGATGAGAACACATTTAACCTTGATGGTCCTTATGGTTTCCAACGTTACCAGCATGTAAAGCAGATCCCACCCGAGGTGTTCTCTACGCTCCACAGTGGAGGGGGCACCATCATGGTCTGGGGTGCTTTTTCCTTCAGTGGAGCTTCAGGAGGTGCAGGGGCGTCAAACAGCTGCTGGCTGTGTCCAGATGTTGCAGAGAGCATCCCTCATGACTGAGGGCCCTCGTCTGTGTGGTAACCACTGGGTTTATCAACCGGACAACGCTACAGCACACAATGCTGCAGGACAAGAGACTTCTTCTAGGACAATAACATCACTCTGTTGGACCATCCTGCCTGTTCCCCTGATCTAAATCCAACTGAGAACCTTTGGGGATGGATGGAAAGGGAAGTTTGCAGAAATGGACAACAGATCCACACAGTACATGCCTTCATGCGGCCGTCTTCACCGCTTGGAGAAATGTTCCCTCTCACCTCATGCAAACGCCTGCATCAAGCATGCTGCAACAAATTTTTGAAGTGATCAACAATAACGGTGGAGTGACTCTTTACTGAGTTCATGTTTACAACATTGATTTCTGTTATGGGAGATTTCCAGGTTTTTTGGAGGTGTGGTCCTAAATTTTGATCAGCTGTAAAACAGCCTGTTTCAGTTTAAGCGTTGTTTGCATGCTCAAAAAAATGTTTTTTCTCACTCCCATTTCTTCTTGTTGCATGTTGAAGCTCTACTTGGAACCTCGTTAAGATCCAGACATGAAAAATAGGATTTTTTTTTGATTTTTTTTTTTGCCATTTTTCAAGTGGTCTTAAAGTTTTGATCAGGACTGTATTTCATTAAAATGGGATCAACATCTTTCAAAACAATTGGGTCAGGGCAACAAAAACCTGGAAAAGTAAGTGGTGCTCAAAAGAAACAGCTGGAGTAACATTTAGCAGCTAATCAGGTTAACTAGTAAGTAACACAACTGGGTATGAAAAGAGTGTGGTGGAGAGGCAGAGGCTGATGAAAAAACTGCCAACAAACTTTGGTGCAGTTTCACAATTTTTTTCATTTTCTTTTTTTTCATTTGTTCGTGTGGTCTTTGGTCCTTCAAGCAGCACTGCATTAAAAACAGACACGATTGTGTGGTGGAACTCGATGCATGGGCACAGGAACACTTCCTGTGTGGGAACACAGCTTGCCGTGCTGTCCACACATGCAGGTTAAAGCTCCAGCCTGCAAAGAAGAAGCCATATGTGAACATGATCATTGATTCTCTGGACCAAAGCTCATTTAAAATGGACTGTAGCAAAGTGGAAACCCGCTCTCTGGTCCAAGGAATACAAATACACGTTTCTCCTACTGAAAATGTGGATGTAGCATTTTCAGTAAGAGAAACGTTTCGTCACTCATCCAAGTGCAGGTTTCCCCAACCTTATAAACAGTACATTTGCCTAAAAACTGAAACTTGCACCACTGAACAACGGGCTGTGAGCTCAGTTTCTTGATCATTAATATGCAAATTGTCATGACCATTGATCAAAGACAGCCCAAAGCAGTAAAATGAATCCAAACTACAAAAATAGAAAAATCAACAGTGAATGCCAATGTTCTAGTGTGAGACTTTGTATATCCATCCTTAACAGATGCTGTTAAAATGTCCAGCTCCATCCTGAACGTTGCATCTTTGTGTTATCAGCCAATGAGCAGGCTGGGCTATCAGAATATCATCTAAAGAATCTGAAGCTTGAAGACTGTTATTCTGTACACAGAGCTACATTCTGCTGCGACATTCATAAGGCCCGTGTTTCTTTCAAAGTTCAGAGTGTCCTCAGCCTCATTGTTTTTACTGACAGCAGTGGCGAACACTGCAGCTAAAATATTGGTAGTCCTTTTTGTCATTTGGGTGTAGACAGGAAGGGAACTGCAAACTAAAATAAAGTGCTAAAAAGACATCGTTCCAGATACTAAAAAAGTGACATTTATGGTTTGTTCATTGCAGTGTTCTGCATTGTCTTTTGTAGTGTCTAATGAGGGAAGCAAAGGGATGCTTTGCAAGTGTTAGATGAGGATTAGTAATGAAGGAAAAAGGGGAAAGCTGCAGTGTGCAGTCCTCTTGTGCAGCATTATTGCATAAGACGAACAACATGTGTGCCAGCCCTATCTCTCAGAGATTATTGCTCACTGTGTGAGATCTTACCAAGATGCTTTTGAGTTACCCAATGCTGCCGTCTCATTTCTGCTTCCTCTGCTACTGTCACAGCTGTATTTAGTCTTGTCTTCAAACAGCAGTGTGAGAAAAATATACTTTTGTGTTCATAATTTGAGAAAGATTTTTGACAGTACCATGAATACAAGACTCTCATTTGCACAACGAAGTATCTGCAGCACACACTGAAGACACACTCCTTGCCTTGTGTGTGGTGACAAAGTCTCAGGCCTAGACAGGAGAAGCTATCTGAGGTTAAGTTCCCAGCACTATAGTGTTCCTATGGATTCTGACTGTGTAGCAGTGCAGCCTGTGAAAAAAATAGTTAGATTTTGTTTTTGTTTTTTTCTCACTCTCTTTCCTTTCCCTGCTTCCTGCTTCCTTTTTCTCCATTCACCTCTAACAGGACACTAATGGGTCCATACGGAGTCGACCGGGCTGTTCATTCCATGGAGTTTACAGACTGTGAGAATGGCCTAGGTAAGTCTTTTCATACTTCTGTCCCCACAAGTAACACACCTCAACACTCGACTACTCTCCTTTGTGGTTGCAGAGGTCATATGTGTTGCTGCTTGTAGATGTTGCTCTGGCTCTTTAACTTCAATAAGATGCTCAACTTAAGTTCCTGCAAACCAAAGTTCTTCCATTTTTTCACTCGCACTTGTCTGACTGCTTACACAGCTCACGTCTGACTTAGGATCCGCATTCAAATAGTGATTACTTAAAAAGTAGCTAGTACTCTGTGCTGTAACGTATTTAATAAAAAAATGTCCATGAAATGACATTGACTTTAGTGATCCATTAGTTTGTGGACAAAGCACAGTTTCCATAAGACATTAAAGGAGAAGAACGATTTTGGAAGTTCCATATATGGCAAACAAAAACTTACTAACACCTACAGTAAGACCGCGGCATAGAAAACAGAATCAGCTTCACACTGCCTTACCACCACATACAACCAGGGTTTCTACATCAAAATATGGATGTGCCATGGGCTCCCCAGTGTCAGCCATTGCAGCCAACCTTTATAAGGAGGAAGTGGAAAGTAAAGCTTTTGGTTCTTTCAAAGGAACAGCACCTAAAGACCAGCACAGATATGTGGATGACACCTGGGTCAAAATCAAAACCCAAGAAGTAGAAGAATAATAGTTTGCCATTTCTGGACTGTACTGTATGCATTGAGGAAAATGAAAACCTCAACACTGAAGCCCCCACACACACGTAGATATACATATTTAGTATACACATTCAGTAATGCGCATATACTCTTATATTGTACATACATTTATTCATATCATTCTCAGATTTACCCATTCTTATATTTTGCTTGTTCTTATGTTACTGTATTTTTACACACCTCCGTTGCTTGTCAAGCTTGCACACAAGAATTTCACTCGCATGTGCTGTACCAGTGTACCTGCACATGTGATGTGACAATAAAAGTGATATGATTTGATTTTGATTTAGTACCTACTCTTTGACTCCAAACATCCTGTGGAACACAAATTTGGAGTAATCAGGACCCTGCAACACCAGAGGGAAGGGAAAGAAAAGGAACACACACAGATAGAAAGTTCTTAAAACATGTGGTTATCCCATCAGGACCTTCATCAAATCAGCAAAGATGCACAGGAAAGAAGGTCAGACACTAGCTGGGGAGAAACTGAATGACAAACGGAAAAACATTGTCATCCCTTGTGTAGCAGGTTTATCAGAGGAGAAGCTTCTCCAAGCACGACATCCACTTCAGGCTCGGCCACACACTCGGACAAAAACTTCGTGAATAAAGCTCGTGCTTTCTGCAAGTGTGTCAACATAACCTGAGTTCTGAGAGAAGCTGTTCCCCTCACAGGACGTAGTGGTCTGACACTTTATACCCAATAGTTGAACAAATACATACAAGCTGAGATGAAGCCATGAATTTAATAAAAAAAACAAAAACGTTTTGGAGCCAACAGAATTCAGTTCTTTACACCAAGTCTAAATCATCTACGTAGCCTTCTTCAACCATCCTCCACTAACCACTGGCGATGGAGCATGATAATGAGTAGATAAAATAATATTAGTCTGCGTTTTAAAGGGATTTGCAGAGTAGGTATCATGCTACAGATCACTGTGTTTGCCAAGCAGGGGAAGTAGGTCAAAGCCATAACCTACTTAACTGAGTGGGGTTAAGAATACAGGAGCTGCTGTTGTTTTTATCCTCCACTTCCACTATCTACTATCCACTATCACTGTGCTGCTGCAACTTGTGCCTAAGCAAGAAAAAACAGCTCATGTCAATGAATGCAACTACTGTCAAGCTGCCAAACATCATAGTGAAGCAAAACTGCTTTATATAGATATATTTATGTCCATATTTATATGTCCACACACATATATTTATGTGGTTGTATAAATCTCCTCAGAACAGAACTGTATTACTCTAGTATTGCTGACATGTCCAAGATGATGTCTTACATGATTTGGTGTTTAGTAACTTTTGCAGGAGCTGATGGCATAAAGAACTTGTGCACTGCTGAGGCAACTTGTGATTTGGCAGTATATAAATAAAACTGAATATGTTTAAGTTCTGAACGTAAAGTTTTATAATTATTCTTGAAATGTAACATTTAAAGCAGTAATAAATATTAAATAACAGAGTTCAGAGAGTCAGAGTACGTAGAGCAGCTCTGTTTTCTCATTTATTTTGATGAATAAAAAAAATGCACACAATTTGTGTGCATTTTATATGCATTTGTAAAGTGCGTATATGTATGTTATACAATATATATTTTGCTAGGAAAATGAGAAGTGGGTCCAGTGAAAGTACTGAAACCTGCAAAGAGCCATGCAAACACAGTAGAGAAGACACAATTCCAGAGAATTTGAAAGTGAATATTTGGTGTGAACACCTTTATTCTTCTTCACTGCCTGAACTCTCTGAGGCAGCTGACTGACTGAGCATGCTGACTCTGTCATTTGTTTAAGTATTCCTCAGGAATAGTTCTCCAGGCTTCTTGAAGGATAGTCAAAGCTCTTCTTTGGATGTTCTCTTAAGATGACCCTCACTGCTTCAATAATGTTGAGGTCTGGGCTTTGAGGAGACCAGTCCATAACCATCGGTCATGGACTGGCCACTGTGAGGGTTTTATTTTCTATCCAGTTATGCTTTTGGCATAACAGTGATTTTAAGGAATTGGTTGTGCTGTATTTATACATATGTGTCAGTGTCATGAAGGTTTTTTGACTTACTGGAAAGCCAAAAAGTCTGAAGAATGAAAATGCATAAACACCAAGCTGTGTATCAATATGTGCACGCAGGTGAGAAGCAAAGCAACTAATTCCCATCCAACCTGAGCACATGCAGGTGTACACAGTGTTCTGATACATACATTAAAGTCTTAAGGCTTCCTTAGTGTACACATGTAGCTTTCAGCTGGGGGAAGGGCTGCTGTACACACTGTAGCATACAATCGCATATGGAGGACAGCACGTTTGAATCTCTCTGTTAGTGCAGCTGAAAGCAGTACAGCATCAGCCTGTGGGCAGGGGACAGTGTTTGTAGTGAAATCGTGTCCGTCACAGTTCATTTTGTTGACATGTTGGCAGAATCTGCAGCTTGCGCTTTAAAGAAGATGGTTTTCAAAAATCACTCTCACTAGAAACCATTTTAAGAACCTTTTGTAATCACACTGAATAACCCCACATTTTATTTAGATCTGAAAGTATTGGAACATTCAGTTCTTGTGTAAGAAATATGCCCTTGACTCATTGTGAATGGGAAGTAATGATTCGGAAAGTAAATGCAAAGCTGAATAAGAACAAGGGATGTAAGTCTTTCATATTTGCTCCAGCTGCATGTTTTTCTTATCTGATGATAGATGAGGGGAGGAGACTGCTTTGAGGCTTAAAAGAACAAGAAACTGTTTTCCTCAGAGAAGAGTACAAAAGGATGGGAGGACTGAGACAAGGAACTTTAAAACCCCACTGTTCCACCAGGCGATAATTAACTTGAGCCCTTCACTCCAGACCCAATTAGTTGCACCACTCTGTGTTGGCTCCAGCAGGCCAGTGGAAGCCTTAAGCTAAAGAAGGCGTGATTTCAGGGTTAACTCTACTATATTCTCTGTGGAGTGCAGTGATGAAAGATCCACGTGCAGGAATCAGATGGGCTGTTAGAGCTGTAGAAGCTGTGTGTGTAAAGTGTGCATGAACTTGGAATAATGTTGTCCACTGATTCAGTTATAGTTACTGTTGTTTAAATTATTTACATTTAATTGGTAGTGCTAAGATTATTACAATTATTTTTATTCGTTTTCTATCCATATTGGAGTTTTTCTCCTTTGCATCATGCCGAAGCTGGAAACCTGGATCCTCCCCCGGTTAGAAAGATTACATGAGGTACCCTCTGAAGGTCTACTAGAAGCAGCCCTTGAATGCAGCACTATGGAGAATCCCTACTGCAACCATCACTGAGACTAATCAGCTGATCTGATCAGTATGATTCATGCCTACTGGCTGAAGAAGCTGACTGCACTCAATGAGGCTGCTAATGGATGAAACGCACCCAGAATGGCTAACTGAAGGCCGGAAGGTCCTGATCCCCAAGGATCCCCAGAAGGGACTGGTCCCATCCAAATACCGGCCAATAACCTGCCTCAGTACCACATAGAAGCTGCTGTCAGGCATCATAGCGGCTAAGATAAACAGGCACGTGCCTTGACACATGAGCAGGAATACCAGAGGAGAAACACTGGCTTCTGGTAGACATAGCAGTCACCCGAGACTGATTACCAGAAGGCCTATGACTCAATGCTCTACACATGGATCCTAGGACTATATAAGATCAACGGGACTCTAAAAGCCTTCATCAGGAACTCAATGGGGATGTGGCGTACAACACTAGAGGCCAACTTCAAGCCAATAGCACAAGTCCCCATCCATCATTTAGACTGGAGAAGTGTAGTCTGATGGTAACAAGAGAAGGAAGGTAGTCAGAGGGGACTGAGGGGATTGTGCTACCAGAAGGCAACATGTAGATACTGAGGACAGCTACAAGTACCTGGGGATCCCACAGGCAAATGGGAAAGACTAGGAAAGCTGCAACCACCAAGTACCTGCAGAGGGTCAGGCAAGTCCTGAGGAGTCAGCTGTGTGGTTAGAACAAGATCTAGGCTGTCAACACCTACAACCTGTTGGCGATCAGGTACCCTGCTGGGATAATAAGCTGACCAAACGAGGAGATAGAAGCCACTGACAATAAGACAAGGAAGCTCCTTAGCGGGCATGGAGGGTTTCACCCCAAGTCCAGCATCCTGAGACGCTAAGTGGAAGGAAGGAGGCCGGGGGACTACTGAATGTCAGAACCACAGTCCAGGATGAGACAACGAACATCCACAAGCACATCAGGAAGATGGCTATAACTGACCGGGTGCTTAGTGAATGCCGGTTGCCGGTTCGAGCCCCGGCTCGGACAGTCTCGGTTGTTGTGTCCTTGGGCAAGACACTTCACCCGTTGCCTACTGGTGGTGGTCAGAGGGCCCGGTGGCGCCAGTGTTCGGCAGCCTTGCCTCTGTCAGTGCGCCCCAGGGCAGTTGTGGTTACAATGTAGCTTGCCATCACCAGCGTGTGAATGTGTGTGTGAATGGGTGGATGACTGAACGTGTAAAGCGCTTTGGAGTCCTTAGGGACTAGTAAAGCGCTATACAAATACAGGCCATTTACCATTTAGTGAATACCTCATTGCTGAGTATGGCCTGGAAGTCTTAAGGTCAAAATGGGAGACGCCCCCTAGGGCGGTCAAGAATGACTGAGCTAAGATCCTGTGGGACTTCTAGATACACATGGACAAACTGGTGATGGCAAACGAACCAGACATAGTAGTGGTGGACAACCAGAGATGGCCACAGTAATAGATGTAGCTATACCAGCAATGTCAGGAAGAAGGAACACAAGAAGCTGGAGAAGTACCAACGGCTGAGAAAAGAACTCGAAAAATGTGGAAGGTGAAGCTAACAGTGGTTCCAGTGGTAACTGGAGCAGTGACTCCCAAGCTAGGCAAGTGGCTCCAGCAGATCCCAGGAACAACATTGGAGATCTCTGTCCAGAAGGATACTGTCCTAGGAACAGTAAAATACTAAGCAGGACCCTCAAGCTCACAGGCCCACAGGGGCATTTCTTCTGTTTGGAATTGAATTACTTCTTACTGTGGACAGTGACATAGTGGGGGGAGTGGTGATTTAGTGTATGGGCGAAAGTGCATTAAAGTAAAAGTGCTTTACATAAAGCTTGATCTGATCATAAAGACTTTCTTCTATGCTTAGTGGTTGCAGTGGCACAGGTTTCAGAGACAGGAAAACACAGTCTAAATGCACACAGTCCAACCAGCTCGTTTTGTTTCAGAAATTCAATTCAGTTTTATTTATATAATGCCAAATCAGAAGAGCAGTCACCTCAAGGGTAAAGACAGTAATGCGGAGGGAAGCCTGTCAGTCAAATAAACCCCTTTGAGCTGTAAGAAATGTAACCAGGTCATAGTTGGAAGAAATCTGACAACAGTGTAACCTGGAAATCAGTGTTCCCTATGATGCATTGTTTCCAGGCAGTGACTCCACTGCCATCTTAAGATGACAGTCATTTTTACAAGTGGCTGGAGAGCAAAAAATCATTAAAGAAACACTGGAAAACCCATTAAAGTACTATTTTTTTTTTATCTCTCTCTTTACAGGAATTAAAGTGATAGGTGGAGTGAAGGAGCTAACAGGAGAGGAGTTTGGAGTCTACGTCAAACGGATTTTACCAGGTGGCCTTGCTTCAACTGATGGTAAGACTTGAAATCCAGAAACCTTTGGTCAGGGTGTGCTAGAACAGCACAGTCTCCCATTTGAATTTGGACTAGTTACTTTGACCTGCAACACAGAAGATAATATTTCTAGAACAAAGGCAGTAAAAGTTTCTACTTCAGCCTCTGAATTGGGGCTATAAGAAAAAGAGAAAATACTTGTGGGACTGTAAATGTTCAGATGTTGGAGAATGAACATTTATAGGCTCTATGTGAAGCAGTATTACTGAATGGGTAATTCCTGAATATTTCCCAGAAAGTTCAAAAGAGGTGAAGAGGACCAAGTTGGCTTGGCCTATAGAAAAGCCACACAGAAGGAAAGGAGCTACATGATGCTGTGGTCCGTCAGTAGTACTCATGCAGTGCAGCAGTTATTTGTGGACATTTCCATTCTCTCCTCCGATATTTCACAGCAACACCTTGAACATGTCGGTTGAGACCAAGCATGCAGTCTGCAGCGGTGCTGATGTTATTTTATATGCACAAATCCTTTGTTTGTGCCTTTACTACATGATGTAGAAATTTAGCAAGCCCTTGTACTAAATTTCCCCATTCATGAAGATCATGTGAATGACTCCAAAAGCCAAAGAATAGAAATGAATGTTGACAGTGGTCTGACTGAAGACCTTTGCAGTGAGAACAAGTATTTTTGGAGCATATCTCCTGTGAGTATTAAAACATGAATAATATACGCCACAAGATTGTCTTGGCCTACTTTTTGTGTATCGCATCATGAATGATGGATATAGGGCAAAGAGAGAAGAGAAGTGTCTGTAAAAATTGTTGTTTGTTTGTTACAGCTTGTCCAGAACACCACATATGCTTGACTTTAGTTAGGCCACATTCTTCTTCAGCTGCTGGTATACAGATCAAAGGGTTTTGCTGTATCGTCGCAGTGCTGGTCTCTTCCTGACCGACCAGTCTGACATTTAAACTGCAGTCAGAAGAGCTGAGCTAACAGTTCACATCCCGGACTCCTCACTAAGATTTTCATGTCAATTCCAAGCGAGTTCACACTAAAATGTGCAACATGTTGCTGTTTAACTCATAACTGAGTCTCATGTCGGTTTAAAGCTGAGGTATGCAGCATGTTTGGTATCACTAGAGGGAAAAAAATCCATCATATCCATTCAGCATGTCTGTCAGACATCTAACTCAGTGAACACAGTCTTTGAAGTTGCCAGGTAAATGTTACCATGAGCAGGTTCAGAATACGGCACACAATGTGCAGGATCAAAGTCCTTAGGCTCAGCATCAAACGGATGGTCTTTAATCCCAGTGGAACTCTCTACAGTCTTCTTGTTCTTATTTACTGTGGAGGATATTTGGCCTGCAGACTAGGGTGGAGCCACGGATCAAACCACCAAGTAGATGTAGATGACTTGCTCTACCTCCTGAGCTACAGCCACCCCCCATGGCTGGATGGACTTCATATCACAAATCCCCTTTTCTGTAAGACACATTAATGGGTCCTATAGGGTATGAGGCAAAAAGAGAGTTCATTTAGTTCCAGCGAATTTGAAAGGGAATATTTAGGAATATTTATTCTTCAGCCCAGCCTAAACTCTCTGAGGCAGCTTTCTGTCATTTCTTTCAGTAGTCTTCAAGAATAGTTCCCCAGGCTACTTGAAGGACATTCAAAGCTCTTCTTTGGATGTTTCTGCCTTTTGTTCTGTTCTCTGTCAAGATGATCCCACACTGCTTCAATAATGTCTGGGCTTTGGGGAGGCCAATCCATGACCGAAACAAAACTTTGAAAGAAGCTCGTATAATGGAACAAAGACTCACTCTGAGAGTGAAAACCTCAGCCAAGCAGCTCGCTTTCTGGGCAATATTTCATTTTAAGTGAACAATATTGTATTTTGTTTTCTATGTTCTTTTTAAACTTATTCTAAGATGATTGTAGTAGAGTAAAAATCAGATAACTCTAGCAAAACTGAGGTTTCCTTTGATTACACAATCGTGATATAGTAATGGACAATTGTTATTGATTTAGAAATAACTGAGCATGAATAACTTCAGCTTATTATATAATATTATATTGCATTATATTTCAAACTAACTAGGCAGCTCATTCTCTTGACAATACTTTCTTTAAAGATATAAAACATTTTGGGGTCAACCTGGAAGAAAGAAACGCCCAAAATGAACCACTGCTGTCCAGCTGACAGCTCCCCTCTGGACTTTGGACTTTGATGTAATCTGTGTTTAACCTTTCACAGGAAACCTGATGCCAGGGGACCAGATCTTGGAAGTGAATGGGGACAGCCTAGTAGGTGTCACAAGTGAAAGGTAATCTGCTAAAGTCACTGCTCTCATGTTAACAGTAGTGATGCTGGAAGACAATCTGTGTAAATGTGTTTGCATGTGTTTCACAGAGCTGTGGATATCTTGAGAGCAGCCTCTGCAACCAATCACATGCGACTTCTTGTAGCCAGAGATGAGGAAGCAAAGTAAGCAGATGTCTGTCTACAGTCCTGTGTGTTAATGCCACTCTTTCTCTGCAGACTATAAAAATGAGCTTGTATGTGGTAGTCAAAATCATTTTTTTGCCCTAAACAGCAGTGCTGCCCCCTGAATGCTGTTCAAAAAGGGGTACTGTCTTGGTTTACTGTAGGTCCTGCTTTTGTAGAGGGCCCAAAGGTTCTCTGAGTGATGGCAGGGAGCCAGGCTATTAAATGATCAGTTCTCAGGCCTTGCTGTCTAGTTGAGCAGTGGAGTATTTGGATGCATTTCATGATGCCTACAGAAAGACCATGAACTTCCACCTGTACAACTGTTTAAAGGGAATCAAACTCCCAGCAGGTTTGAGAGTTGATTATTAAATCCTTCCTTAAGCCACAAAGTTTACTATGGACTATCTGTAGTGCTGGCAATGCAGAGCGAGTGCCTGTGGTATGTGGCTGGATTAGTGATGCAGCCACAGGCCGATGTATCTGGTCCATCAAGAATCCCTTTTTTATACTGTCAACGAACCCTTGAAAATCCACCTTGTGGACAGGGGTGTCACTAGAGGTGGGTTTAAAAGATCAATTTCCCTGATTTCAATTTGAATAATGCATTCATTAAATCCTGAATCGATTTTTAAATATGTATGTATTTTACCAGAAACGCCAGAATCTCAGGTTAAAGCTCACAAAACCATTTCAACAATCACCAAACAGCTAAAACAGTAACAGAGAGCAGGTAAACAAATTCCCCACAAAGATGTAAGCACAGAGCGTGGAGCCCCCCCGTTCTGCTCACAGATTCTGATGCTGCAGGTTTCGTTACTCTCCGACCAAAATTCACTGAACCAACAGCAAAAGAAGATCAAACTATGCTTCACGTTTGAAAACCATCATCATGAATTCTCTCTTACTGTTTTGCTTCCACCACAATGAAATCACACTTCCTGCACAGCTCTCTCTGTACTCCAAGACTAGTTTACCATCAAAAATCTCTGTTTTCTGCGTTCTGCACCAGTCTACTGTTGTGTACAGTGTTGTCGCCCGCTGTTTTTTTTTTTTTAATGACCTTTGACAAGAATGTCTCATTTCTGCTGTTCAATACCCAAAAGATTTGAACTTTTACAAATGATGCCAAGTTGCAAAACTCTTAGCTGTGTCTCTAATCAAACCTCTGTAACTTTGCTCTGCTTCACTTCAGCAGCATCAGGTGTTGGTTCATGCTTTTCTTCAGTTTTTGTTCTACTACAGAATATTTTTAAGGTTATCTGCTGTAAAAAGTCAGGCCAGGAAAGTCGCGTTCATGTTTCTCTCCCATCCAACTACTAACCAAGCCCAACGCTGCTTAGCTTCTGAGATCACGGCCATAGCACCCTGAGATTGCCCGATCTCATCTGATCTCAGCATGCTTTCATGTTTTCTGCGTTTTATCCTCAGTTACTTTGACACAAAGGCATCCGCTGTGGCCTGGGTGGGTGGCGGGCCTCTCCCTTAGAGATAGGGTGAGAAGTTCAGCCATCTGGGAGGGGCTCAGAGTAGAGCCGCTGCTCCTCCACATCGAAAGGAGCCAGTTGAGGTGGTTCGGGCACAAAGATGCCTCCTGGGTGAGGTGTTCCGGACATGTCCCACCGGGAGGAGGCCCTGGGGCAGACCCAGGACACGCTGGAGAGATTATATCTCGCGGCTGGCCTGGGAACGCCTTGGTGTTCCCCCGGATAAGCTAGA
>VUQP01039737.1:0-18209 GCA_015108555.1 Coptodon rendalli
TTTGATTCAGCCATGCGGCAGTCTCCAAGATCGGCTGCAGACTCACCCACCCCCACTGCTGCTGTTCCACCTCTGACACCTCAGACACTTCACACCTCCTCTATTCACCCTGCATAAGTCTACGCTCTGTGTTTCGGTCCCTGTTAATCTGCCTGTTAGTTTATATTTTCCCAGTATAGTTAGTCCTCTGTTCAATCGGCAACCCGCAAATCAAGCTGTTTACTTTGAGTTCAACTTTGCCTCACTGAATCCTGCGTTTTGGGTCCTTGCTCCCTGCCTGGCTGCACACAGCCATGACAATAGCATAATTTGGGTTCATAGTTAATCATTGTACTATTCTAGCTCATGGTGCATCATAATATTGAACTTGTTCATAGTTTATCATAGTGTTATCTGAGCTCTTAGTTCATTGTTTGCGCTTTTTAAACTTGCTTAGAGTTCCTTAGGTTTATTCTCCTGTCAGTCACACTGTTTATTGTAAATAAAAGTCGCTCTAGTTTGTTCACCTGTGCTGGCCTCCCGGCCATGACAAGAACAAATAATTATGAAGCAAATAAAATGAAGGAAGCTGTCAGAGCACTCTGTTTGAAATTTAAAAAAAATTCTCCATTTGAATGTGAGAACATTTTTTAAATGTATGTGAAGTAACTATATATGTAAGTAACTATAGTAATTATGACAGTATAGAGTGCATTTCCACACATGTTGCAGTGCAAAACATGGGATATCTTACAGAAATAGAGGACTCAAAGTTAAAACCCTTTTCAACAACCTCTGTTGGGGTTATAGATGAGAAAATGCTTACAGCAATGATTTAAAAACAAAATAAAAATAGTTAAAAAACAAAACTGTCTCATAACCAAAAGAAAATCTTTTATGAGGCTGATTATGAATCTCGTGTTGACATATTTAACTTCACTACTTGTCATCGTTTATTGTTTAGAATCTCAACCTTGTGAGCATGACATATTTCCTCATACCATGTTTATTTGCTTATCATTGAAACGAACTGGTATGTGGCAATAAAAGATGAAAGAGAGAGTCTGCCCTTGTCAACAAACATTATTGTTTTCAACAATTCACTGTCATTGCAGACGGACAAGGAGTCACTATGGCGCTCTCTGTGTGGCTCCTGCTGCTCATGGCTTCTGATTTCTTCCACGTCAAACTCACTGAAGCTCTGCCATCAAGGGCGATCATTGGTTAATGGCAGTGTGTCTGATGCAAGCCAGATCCTTTTATTTAGCAAAACTGTCATTAAAACTTTTTTTGTGCCTGAAATCTGGGTAAGATGCCAAGTGAAACTTGATACAAAAGTTCTTTGAAATGTAAGTCAGCAGGTTTTTACTTTTCTACGAAGGATCTCTCAGCTGCTGTTTAGTACAATGCAATCCAGAACCAAACAGGACAAAGAGAGTTCATGATAGGTTCCAAGATACAAGCTGGAGAAGACCACTCCTTCTGTTTTGTTATTAAGGCAATTTCAAAGTTAGTACCTACATTATACCCTTTATAAATGAATATAAGAAAATTGTAGAAAGTAAAAAAAATGAAAAGAGAAATATACTACAGAAAACTACTCATGGTCCAAACATGGTCAAACCATCCCATCCATACAAATACTATCACAGCCCGGCAGTGTATGACTGCTTCTGGCACATCCTCAAACTTCTTTAATACCTATTTAGCACATAGCCAGTCTCATTGGCTGCCCACACACCCAATACTTTTATTACTGTCAGAAGTCGGATGGTTTTAAATGGAAATCTGTATTTGACAATTCAGTCTCCATGTGTGAACCTCTTCACTGCAGCCTGAGGGAAGATTTCTGCCTTTGCATGGGCCCATTTTGAAATTGAGAAACTAGATATTTCATGATAATGACAAAACTCCACTATTTAACCAGTGTAAGTCAGATAATATACCAGCGCTAACGATAATAATAGCTTGTTTAAAGAATCTGCACACAAATTGTTAACTACTGCATATCTGGAATGTGAAAAGCAAAACATCAGATTTCCATGAACTATTATAAACTTTGAAAGATACTGTCTGCATTCAAAGTTCTTTCTTTGCCTGTCTTCAAAAATGTAAAGAATAAGCGGATTTATTTCCACAGTGGAACCAAATATCACTCTGAGCTTCGATGCGTAGTTGTGAGTGTTGATATCAGTGAGTACAACTTTTCTTTGTTTTAATGTCAACAGTTATTTACTGGATTGATATTGTTCATTAATAACCTTTTATTTTGACTTTTACTTTGTGTACAGAATTATCAACAACAACAACAACAACACCTACACCAGCCAACACACCAGTTTGTGAGTAATTCATGAGACTTAGTCCAGCTTGACAGATTTAGGGCAACAGTGACTTGTTTGTTTCAGTTAACTCATAGCTGTTAAACAAAGCCTAGAAGTTAATGTAAAGTAACAAATGTTATACAGGAGTGGTGAAATTTTAGGGGCCTTTATGTCATCTAGCTAGGAAGCTAACTTGCAGTGTGAATAACGATCAGACAAGTTCCTGGATTAAATCTTTTATGGTGTTAAATATACCTTGTATATCTACCATTGTGTTTTATCTAAACATAAGATCCACTGATTTTTGTCAAATGCAGCTGCTTGCGGCAATGTTAGCTGTGTAAAGCAGAGACATTAGCTGTGTCCCAAAACGTTGGCTGCATCCTTCGGAGGACCCGGCCTTCATGGTCTATGTGGGCCGGGGCCTTCGAAGACTGAGAAGGCCGGAAGTGCGAGGCTGTGAAATGGGACGGTCTAGCCTTCAGATTTGCGTCACCGCTGTGTCGGTGGAGTTTAATAAACTCGGCCATCTGCTCCTTGCTATCCAAAATATAACAGGACACTGGCGTAAATTCTCAACCGTCTCACACTTCTGTTTAATCAGTTTTCTGTTTGACTTTTATTCAGCTGTGTGAAAATCCCGGAGGCACAACCCGATGGAGTAATAAAGTTTTATTTAATCTAATAACTTTGATCTCAGCCAAACCGATTTACTCCGGAACAAATAAAACATAGAAAAAAGCCAAACAATTACATTTTTAAGTTATCTGAGTGACTTACATATCATGTTTAACCTGAGTAGCGAAAGACAGCAGGGGTCTGATAACGATGAAGCCGGGAGTCCGCTGCTCTCGCCAGCTCAAGTGACCAGTGAACCCCCCGGCTTGCTATCGAGCAGGTGGGTAACAGACGTCTCCGAAAACGTCGGCGCACTTTTGCAAATATGCGATGTCTTGATAAACCAAGCAGATATTTGAAATTTACACAGCTACTTTCTCGCCTGAAAATATGTTAAAAGTTTATTTTGTGACCCAGAAAGAGTAATAAGAGTAATTTTAAAACTTAGTAGCGGCCGCCATTGTTGGAAACTGAAATTGGCTGAGCCGCCATGAATTCTGGGATATGGTGGGCCACGAAGGACACACCCGACCCAGCTTTCAAATTCAGGGAAATGAAGGACGCATTTGTTGGCCGCATTTGAAGGAGTCGACGAATTGGGACAGCCTTCGTCACCTGGCTGTGACGTAATCGGCCTCCGGAGGATGCAGCCGACGTTTTGGGACACAGCTAGTATCATGGACAGTTTACGACACACTGTATGACTGGTTTGCCTGTCACCAAATTATAAATGGATTTAGGCAAAATTGTTTTTCATGTTTTGAGTGATCTCTGATTAAACAGACAGAAGACAATTCTGACCTATGATGTGGAATCTTTGTGTTTCTTGATGTTGCAGGTCTGAGAATGAAGCTTTCCTCTTTAGTGGGCTTGTCTCAGATTGATAAGGACACCCTCTTAAATCAGGTTAGTCTGTTCTTATCTCATCTGAAATCCTAGTACTTAGGGAAGACTGAAAAAAATCGTAATCTCAGTCTGATATTTTATAGATTAAAAAATGCAAAATTTCCTTAAAGTCTTGCCTCATTAAATGTTTTTCTTAGATCTATTAAATGTTTCTCTGAGTGTTTTCTTGTGCTCTGCTCTAAACATTAAAGATCCTAGTCTAACCCATTGGCATTCCCAGTGTGCCTGATAGTGACATTTTGTCCACATAATGAGACATAAAAGGACCCAGTGGACCTGAGTGTAGCTTACAAATCAAATCAAATCAAATCACTTTTATTGTCACATCACATGTGCAGGTACACTGGTACAGCACATGTGAGTGAAATTCTTGTGTGCGCGCCTCACAAGCAACAGAGGTGTGCAAAAATACAATACCATAAGAACAAGCAAAATATAAGAATGGCTAGATCTGAGAATTATATGAATAAATATATGTACAATATAAAAGTGTATGCATATTACTGAATGTGTATAGTAAATATGTATATATGCGTGTGTGTATATGTGTGTGTGTATACATATTTTACAAATTAAATAGAGTAAACAATAAAATAAAATATACAGAAATACACTATACACTAAGCAGAGAAGGTAGTGACTCTAACTCAGTCTTCTTGTTTTTAATCCATAGATTAAATCAGCACTGGTGAAAAATGGACTCCCACAGGACGTCATTCTACAGCTGAGAAGCAGTGACCTGCCGATTGGTGCAGCTGCAGCGCCCTCTACTGGTGCAACATAAACAACTCAGTGACTAGTGTGTGACGTCTGCTGAGGCTTACTTCTGATGTGATTTCTCAGCATTAGCAAGTTTTAAATGTGAAAAAAAAATCATTGATGATGTCAGATGTTGGTTGTTGTACTGACAGAGGTGTTTCGTTTAGATTTAGTATTATTGTATTAGCAAATGGTGTTCTGGGCACATTTACAATTTAAGTAGGACTTCAGGGAAACATTTCCATATTAAGATAAAGAGACAGTATTGTCCATGAATGTAATTTACTATGATGTGGCTATGGAAAGTGTGAATAATATATTTGTGGAGTAGCAACCACTCTCCTTTATCTCTCCAGGGTATTCATGTGTATCTAGGAAGTTTAATGCTACTAAGGAGGTAGTTTGGTGCTTGGATATTATTTTTAGCTGTTAATGGATATTTTTAACATTAAATGGTTTTAATTCAGATATAGGGTTTGTGTATACCTTGGCTGATTGTTTTAATCATAAAATATGATATAAAATCATGGCTTAATTGCTGTTTCAGAAAGTGTGAGCAAAGTGTGGCTCATTGGGTGAAAGTCATCACACATGTGTAAAAGCGGTGAACCTACTCAGGAGTGACTGAGTAGGTTTTAATTATGGATAAAATATTCATGTTTCAAAGCTTGAGAGGCAGCATGTCTCAGACTGGTGCACCTGCAGCGCCCACTAGTGAGACAGCAAAAGCAAAAACTTAAAAAAACTCATGTTTCATGTCTGATAATGTTCAGAATATTTTGAAATTCCTGCCTTTGTTGTTGTTACCATTATTGGATGTACATGTAATGCTAAAATAAAGTAAAACCACACAAACCACCATAAAAAACCAAAAGGAGCCAAAGTAGTTTAAAAGACATCAGTTTAATTCCAGGTGAACGATCCAGAGCAGCATATCGATAGAAATGATACACAGGTCACGGTTTCAAGGTTGTAACATGAAATAAATAAAACATCAGTGAGCTGTAAACTTTTTCATCATAAAGCCGCATGATATTAAACTCTGTTTTTTGGGCTCTGAAAGTTTTATTTATTTTTTTAGCCAACCAACAACCCAATCTGAAAACACAAATCTTCCCACATCTCAAAATATCGTTTTTCAAGGTATTGTGGATTTGATTCAAATAAACAAACAATTAAATAAAAAACATATTCTGATTTAGCACTTGTGTTTGACGGGTGGCTAGCTATTAATTCCAGGCCCTCATTGTGTGTGCGCACATTCCTTCTCGCTGTCTAGTAAAATGGCACACGAGGTGCGCCAGTTTTGTTTTGGCTAGCAACAACTATGCTGGATTTTAACAGAATAAGTTCTGAGGAGGCAACTGCCCCAACATGGATCAACAAAAACAAGCGCTGATGATATAAACACACACCTGGACAAAAACATTTACAGTTTAAAATTGGGTTTTTTGTGGGGGGGGTTAGGTGTTGGACAAATTTGAGGTATAGTTGGTTTCGTTTGCGAGTGATGTTTTGGACTCTTTGTTCAGCCCTGAATAAACCCTCAATTAGACCAAAAATAATTTTAAGGAGACACTAATTAAAACGTCAAACCTTGTGTACCTCTGGACTTCTCTGACATTCACAAGATCAAAAACATTTCAAACCTCGTTTTGCTTCAAACTGATCAAAAACAAAAAAGACTCCAGGAACTGTCCCTTCATGAGAATTGCACATTATTGATAGAAAATATGAACTTTCCTATGTACAGCTAGCAGAGACCTAACCTGGGTGAGGGCTGAGTGTTTCTGTCTGTCATGAGAGCGGTTATGAGAAACTTTCCGGAAACCCTTCCACCATCCTCTGCCGTCACTATAAAAGTTCAAAATCCCACAGAAATAAGGCAGCGTACAGCTTGAAGAACCCCTGGCTCCAAAAACTTGCTTTCACACTGTGAACAAAATGCAGCTAAACCTAAAATCCAATGAAACGAACACTAAAAGCCTCATATACACGTATGATTTTTCTCTTTAAAAGCCTTGGAGAACTGTCCCAAGCATTTGTAGCCTTTACACGTTCCACATGTTGCATTTACCTGGCAGTAAGGCCCGCCTCACAGCTGAGCAACACGAGATTCTACTTTCTTTGACAGTTTGGAGGAAAATGACGAGCTTAAAGGCAAAATTTAAACTAACATTTAAAAGTTAGAAAATACTGAATCTTTAATAGTATGAATGTCCTAGAAGCCTTGTATTTTTCCTCGTGGGGAAATCTTTGAGAATCACCGAACTGTGCAAGTGTTTAAGAATAATACCCTGATGCGCGTTTAAGCTAGCAGTTTATTAGCTTATCTTTCCGTAAAGCTTTGAAACACCTAGCCCCATAACTCTACGGAGTTCTTCCTAAAGCCTATGCTGGTTGTTAAGCCTTAATTATACTTTCTGCAGCCAGTCCGCTGGTGTTTAACTGACATAAATTTTCTTCGTCAGACAGTAAGTGCCAGGGTCTGTGCAGACATCTACCGACCCGCATGTTTCTTCTGACTTAATGGACTCATCTGCTGAGACATTACATTAAAATACAGCAACTCTGCCATCATGTCTCCATGATGTCCGAGTATAATCAGGACTATAACCAGCTAGCCACCGGTTCAGACTGAGCCAGTGCAATGCCACAGTAGCCTCCAGAGTCTACCTCAAATCATTTAAAGCAGACTTAACTTGTAACAAAAATGCTGGTGTTTCTTTTGGAAAATATTACTATGTTATTTAGCCCTGACCCTGAAAGGATGCTTGAATTCAACATTCTGACAAGTTTATTGCAATCAATTTCTGTCATGTTGTTGCAGTGTAGGTACATTTAATTTCTCAACTTGCACAGTCAAGTGATCTTTTCTTTAGCATAGCCAAGTAATTTTTCTAGCTAAGTCTAAAAAAAAAAAAAAAGGTAAAAAAAACCTTGTGATCATCCAATATTGTGTGACTATGCACCAGCTCCAAAGAAGATACCTGCAGGCTAGACAAAAGTGGCAGTAGTAGCACTTGACGTAGAGCTCCACCTTTGGCCTTCAAGCCACTTTCACTGGTTGACACCACGCATTGCTATGCTGATATTGGATAATCTAATTTCTAGGTCCAATGCTAAGCTAAGCTGACCAGCCACTAGTCCCATATTTTTTCAGATATGCAGGATGTCCACATTAACAACAACAGAAAAGCAAAAACAAACAAACAAAAAAACGTAGCAGCACATGTGTGCTTCAACATTTTCTTGACTCATTCTTACTGTAAAAATATTTAGTATAATTTGTTTATATTCATGTAACCATATGATGTGTAACATTTAAAGGTCAAAATAAAGTATGCGTTTCTGCCCCAGCAGCCCCAAGTTGTTCACAATGTGAATGCAGAACTAGAAGTCTTTCTACAGCTGTCTCATAACATCTTTCCAATCTTTAATATTTTGCCTTTAAATTGTTAATAAATATCCAAAAACATGTTAAAATATAAAAAAGGCAGATCAACTCATGTAACTTCATCTCCCAGCTGGCAAGTTTTGATCGAAACCTCCGAGGGCTGCAGCGAGTACTCTGAGAAAATGGACGATTCGCAGAATATTGTTTAGTCCAGGTTGGACAAGGAAATGAAAAAATATATACAAACATACATAAAACCACACAGAGGGTGGAGCTGCCTTCATGTCTGACCTCTGACTCTTTCCAATACAAAGCCACCAGTTTACTTTATAAAATGTATCACATGATCACCATTTGAGACTGTTTCCTGTGTTAAAAATATAATGTGCTGATAAATCGCCCGACTCTGGTCACTTAAGGTTTAATACTTTCAAATATATCCAAGTAACAGGTCAGCAGTGAAAGGCAGCCCCACCCCTCACATAAAAATACACACTTATTGTTAGAGTTAATTCCACAGAATAGTTAGAAACCATAAATACGTTAAGAGTCGTCCCTTCACTGAGATAAAGCAGAATACTCACAGGTGTACTCTGTGTTTGTGTTTCACTGTCAAATAAGGATTTCAGTGGAGTAAATCCTTTGTCCCCAAAAGCAGCTTCTTTTTTATACTTTCAATTGCACCAAACTATATGTGTGTGTGCATGTGTGCGTAATAATAGTGTAAGAAATCTGCAAACGTAACAAAGTTTAGTAGCACGTCAAAAAGAAGAGTGAAGAGTAAAAAACAAAAACCCCAAAACAAGAATTCCCACACGCTTGTAACCCTGGACTCTCTTAATCTGGTACATGACTTATGTTTCAGAATAAAACGAATGAATGTTATAAATATAGAAACAATTTAAGATCAGTTGATCACGAGAATAAAAATAGATCATTAATTGCCCTCAACGTAAACACGTTAATAAACTATGTGGCTAAAAGTATTTGGATGCTTCAGTTAAGGGCTTCCCAATAGAGCCCCACCATCAAAACGTACACATATCCCTGCGGATAAACTTTCTGGTTGAACACCAGCGTCGATTGAAAAAGCATAAGTACTTATGGCCACAAAGCATACCATGGTAAACAGTAGTTGCATAAACAAAATTTAAAGCTTGACATGTTTTGCACCACAAGGCTTCACCAGTGTGGACGGAAAACAAACGAACAAAAAAAACAGAAAACACAGAGAACCTAACAAATTCAGTATCAGTGCATCCTGAATAATTAAAGCTCGACTGTACATAAAAACTCAAATAGTCTCTGTATCGTGCTGCAGTGTATGATTAAGAAACACTGAGATGAACCAGGAAGCTGAACTGACCTATTTTAGAAACTTCCTGTGGAGGCTGATGAAAGCTTGAGTGGTAAAACAATCACCAGCATAAATACTGGCTGAATAAAGCAGTAAAGCACTGGGATTTGACTGGTATGTGACTATTAATGGACATCAGCTGGTCACAGTGGCTGAAACGTCACAGGCATTTTAATTAAAGAGTAACTCAAAGGACGGGTTTTCCTCTTCTTACACTCACGGGATTAAAGAATGACTCCATACCCATATTTGGAGGAAGTTTTGGACAGATGAGGTTAAATGCTCTCTGTACAAATCATACGTTTCGCACATACACAAATGCACAGAGTGATCAGGGGCAGCCAATGAGAAGAAAGCTGTCTTAAAGTGGGAGGAGCTTTATTTAATATAAATAAGGCTTATTTTGAATTGTAAATCATGCAAAGCTGGTCGTGTAGTTTCACCTGCTCACTGGGGTCATCTGATTGTTGGGATTTTCTCTGTATTACTGTAGGGTCTTTACGTTACAAGCCCCTTGAGCTGACTGTTGTTGTGATTTGGCACTACACAAATAAAACTGAATTGAACTGAATAGAAAAGTAAATTCCACAAATAAAAATCTGGAGGTTTAACTAAATTTTAAGCATCGTGCCATAAAGAGAGATGTCTCACAAGCATGATGCCAAGCTCAGTTTCATAACTGAGCTGACATCAGATCTATTGTTAAATCAGAGCTGATGGTGATCACTGTTTGAACCGAACATGAAAGACACGCATCGACTCACCGTCACATCACGAGGAATCACAAGGTCATGTTCTTCGTCTGTCAGGATTTAAGCCCTCGTCAGGAGACTGTTCAGCCTGTTTAGTGTGAAACTGTCTAAAAGCCACACCAGTCAAATCCCAGTGTCCACACAGGAGTAGCTCTTTCCTATAACTGCTGGTAATAAAACTGCACATCAGGACACATCGGGGGGGCGGTCAGTGCTCTTTCCTCGTGCCGGGAAAGATGAGAAATAGGTTTTCATGAGCAAAAACTTCGTGTTCAGGTCCTGGAGGAGTGTCATACTTGATGCATTATTCATTCTTCATTCATTCATTCATTCACACCTCGGCCTTCATCCCTTTTACTCTCACCCCCTCAGTTCCAGAGATAAGACATCATAAATATGCAAAAAATTCATTCACGCGCTCACACAAGCACACAAAAACCTCCCTCGCCTTCCCTTTTTCTTTTCTCTCCTCTCCGTCCCCTCTTGTGCCCACGGGTCAGACGTCGTAGTCAGGCAGGGCGGAGTAGGTGATGCCTCCAGCTGACGGAGGGCTCGAGTGGAGCGGGAGAAGCCAGCAAAAGACCGACCCTGCAAAGACGGAAAGAGAAGTGAAGCAGCGCTTTATGTGTTTGGAGCGCCGGCGAGATGTAGGTGTCAAAAAACAAGCGCACCTCTCCCAAAGACCTCCCGCAACAGGGCCAGCTTCGGCTTGCGGGTGTGTGAAGGGTGGTGAGGCAGCTGCGAGGAGGAGGTGGAGGAGGATGAAGAGGACGAAGAAGCCCTGTCTTTAATCATCAGCCTGTTTCTCATCTGCTCGATGGGAGTCTCGTCTGTGATTATGGAGACCAGCTGACAGAAGACAAACCACGGGAGGGGTAAATAACAGGAATGTAATCTGTATGTCTAGGTCTAGGTCTTTTATTGTGAAAGACAAAGACAGGAAGAAGCTGTGTACTGCACAATAGGGATGACTTAAAACATGCCTGCATCACCTCTGACTGACGGCATGTTTTCATTAGACTGATCTCTAATACTTAAAGTGTGTGTACCTGATCGTAGAAGATGACCATGACAAACACACCAAACAGCACCGACTCCACGAGGAGGATGATGTAATGCGCCCTGAGACAAAGAGGAGAAGGAAACTGTCACAAGCCTGATGCTTCACCCTGAAAACCAGCCGTCACAGGTCGCTTTGACTCACACTATCAGGTGTTTGCTTGGCGTCTCCTCGCCTTCCTTCTCTGCGTCACCGCCTCGCTCGTTCCTTATTCTCCACACCCACGCTGACACCACCAGCACCATGGAGTACAGGCTGGCCATACCTGCGCACAGACGTCACATCACAAATCACAGCCTGAGAAGCTCTACCTTCACTTTTCAAACTGAGGTGAGCAGCAGCTCAGCACATTCACACGTCCACTTGGGGCAGCAAAGCCAGAGCGGACTTTTATCTGTTTTTTTGTGAAGACCTCCAGCGTGTGAAAACTTTGTGTGTTTTCTAAAAAGTCATAATTTCGACAGGCAGTGTGAATTGTGTGCTCACCAGTGTAGAAGAGAAACTGGATGAAATACTTCTGGTTTAGCTCCCCGACACAATTATTGATCCTAAAAATGACACACAGAAAACCACAGATGAGAAGATGCTGGAGGTGGAAAAACAGAGAGTAAAGGTGTAAACGTGTTCTCACCAGGGACAGTGGTGGTCCATGCGGCGTATGCACCTCTGGCAGACGCGGCAGTGATGCGCTCTGGGGGGTCTGTAGGTTTCGCAGCGACTGCACACCGTCCAGCCCTCGCAGCCCTGAACACAGCAGCGCAGCAGTTCATGTGTTAAACACTCACAAGTGCAGGCTGAGGGTGAGGAGGAGGAGCTGCTGCACGTGCACCAATCACTTCTGCTTTAAAGTAAAAGATAAATAAATAAATAAAAATCATACAATATGATCTAAACTTATAGTCACGCATTCAAGGTCTCCTTTTTTGGCAGGAACACACTTTACAGACAGCTGTAAGCTCGTAAGAGCATAATAACACGCTCTGAAGCAGACACGAGTGCAGCTGCTGGGACATGAGTGAAGGAGCGCTGAGATAAACACGGTGCAAACCTGGTAAAATTACAGCTCAGAGAGGAGCTGCCATCCTCCGACACTCCCTCTCTGTCATTAGCGTTCGGCTTGTTTTTGCTTATTTTTAAGCCACAAACATCACTGCTGAGTTCAGGGTGGGAACAAAAGTAGGAATTTGGAGGTCTTCCAGTGTTTGTTCTTTTAGCGTCAGTGTTGCTCGCATACAGGTTTTTATAATGTGTGGGATTAAAAAAAACAGCTATCATTCTGATTCTGCTCTTAGCTGTGAAGAATACATTTTTAAAAGCTGCCCAGTCTTACTTCCTACATATAAAAACCAGCACTTTCCCCCTCAAACCTGCAGAAATCCATCCACACGTTTCAGCTCTCCCTCTCTCACCTCCAGGTCATTAAAAATGCAGACGGCATCACATTGCCCCGACTCGAAAGGTTTCACTGATACTGAGAGGTGAACTGCTGTCAGCCTGCAGCAAACTACGCTACAGATTAATGACGGATCTTTTCAGTCGGTTTGGTGCAGGTGAACTCGATGGATGGAAACGCAGTCATTGGTCCAAATAGGCCAGCGGCCGGCCAATCAGGTTACCCAAGACCCTGCCGTTTTTGCCATCATCCTCAGCTGACATGAACTGACACTCAGCTGTGCCGCATGTCGTCTGAATTTTTATGTGACATCATCGCTACAGCAACACCACACGTTTATGTTTCGTAGTGTGCGCAACGAGACGAGGCCGAGCACGACCGAGAGCGAGAGCGGTGTGGCAGCCAGCGATTTAGATTTAGTACCAAAATAAAAGAGCCGCTTCAACCAAACACAAAGTGGTGTGGAAAAAAATAAATAAACACCTGTCGAGTACAACCAGGCTACCAAGGAGGTAGCAGCTCAAGACATGTGACCTAAAAGATATGACCATGTGACCTGGAGCGCTCATTAGCTGTGCTCCACACAACAGGAAGCTCAAGCTGCTTCTTCTTTTAGGAGTGATCACAATCATCTCCATCTCACTCTATCTCACCAACCCCTGCATGTCCTCCTGGCTGGCAGCTCCATCCTCACCATCCTTTGTCTAATATATCCACTCTCCCTCCTCTGCACACGTCCGCACCATCTCAGCTCGACCTGAGCCGTCCCTCTGACGGACTCGTTTCTAATCCTGTCCATTCTGCTCACTCCCACTGAAAATCTCAGCATGACAAGAAGAACTGACGGTGCTTTGAAATGACGGGTGTAGTTACGCAGGGGTAAAGCAGGGCTCTGAGCAGCTGGTTAACAAGCCCAAGCCAACATACAACTTACCAGGTTGAAAATATGATCCAGTTCTCTCCGACAGCACTGCACGGTTACAGAGTTACTTTAGTTAATGCTAAACTAAAGAGTGAAGCACTTATTTCATAATTTTACTTAAACTCTGCTGTAAAAGCGCAACATCAGCTACTTTTGTGCTTATATTTGACTCGAGCTCATCAAAGGGAAGGACGAAAATGCCTGTTATTTAACTACACTTAGAAATACTGTTGTCTAGCAGGCTTCAATAAAACACTGTCCGGTACTTTTCTTCTACATCGGCAGAAATATCAGATTTCCCTGCTTACAGTATCGTGATATCATTTGCAGGCTGAACTTGTTTTTCTCTAATTTTCTGGATTTCAACCTGCCGGCTCTGTGATCTCAGCCTCCGCTCGTGTGAGAATCACATTCTTCTCCCGAGCGAGTGGGCGTCATCTGTGCCGCCTCCTTCCTGCTCTGTCCTGGCGGCTTTCTCCCCTAAACCACACGGAGGATTTTTCCAGCAGTCCGAACGCGTCTGATGCTGTCGTTACCCTCTCGGTGCTACACGTGACCGAGGAAAACGGCGGAAAACCCCATTCTCCTGAAACTGCCCTTCATTTGTGTAAGTGTGTGTGTGTCATCAGGACGATCACAAAGATTTCTGGGTTCTTGCGACTCACCCGCTCGTTCATCCGAGACGACTGAGAGCGGAGGTCCGAGAAGTCGATGGCCGTGTCAGGAAGAGGCACCATGCCTAACACACAGACACAAAAGACATTTGTTTGGATGTTTCCACCCAAAACCCACAGTGTATGTGTGTCCGCGACAGAGTGTGCTTTCTATCCAGTCCTTTTGTTGATTTATATTAATTTCACAATAGTCGGGTGCAGTACCTACAATTTCATCAGACACATACAATGACAAAAAAGAGCTATTCTATTCTAATTATGGACGTCTTAGTGGTTTATAAAAAGATATCGGCATTACCCTGAAACAAAGGGAGACTGCTACCAGCCCTGAATGAACTATCAGTGCATCGTTAGTGCAAAGTTAAAAAGTGACACAGGGCAAAACCAAAGCTTTCTCTTTTTAAAAAAAAAATAAAACTGATCTAGATGTTTTCCTGGACATGTGCAACCTTGGTTGGTTGAAGTCTGAATAGTAAAAGATAAACAGAGTAACATAGTGTACGCTGTTAGGTGCCAGGAGGATTGCCAGGATTTATAAATCGGGGAAACCAAACAACCTCTGGTGAAGCTGATGGCACAACACAGAAGAGCTACCTCATTAGGCCAGGACTCTGCAGTTTATTTACACCTACAGGCCAGTGGACACTCTTTCAATGATGAGGATGTACACATCCTGGACAGCTGGTTAGAGGGCGGAGTCAAGGAGGCCATTTACGTGAAAAGGGAAAGACCATCTCTGAATCGAGGAGGGGGCCTAAGGGTACATCTTTCGCCATCTTACAATGCTGTGATTGCAGACATCGACTTCATTGTTCATCGACCATTGTTCTCCAGTGATGCTAGTTTCAGTTATTGTGCCAATGTACTGTTTATAGGGTTGGGGAAACCTGCAGTGAGATCAGACTGAAGAAGTCATTCGGATGAGTGACCAAATGTTTGTCCCACTGAAAACGCTACGGCCAGATGAACAGAATCAACTTTTGGGGGTGGAAAAGACAGACTTTAACTTTATGAGAGCTAAATATGACGCACAGGGTGTGTGTGTGTGTGTGTGTGTGTCTTACTGACCAGGATCTGAGAAGACAGCTTTAGAGTGGCAGGCAAGCAGCAGCAGCAGAATCAGGTTGAACACTGACCCGTGGAGAGTACACCACACACTGTCAGAGACACAGAAGAGACATGCGATTATTACACTTCATCATTTAATCTTCTTAATAGAATTCAATTCAATTTTATTTAGATAACGCCAAATACCAACAGGAGTCACCTCTGGGTGCTTTATGTTTAAGGTAAAGACCCTACAGCAGTACGATGACAGACGTAAGGCAAGTCAGAGCTTCAGGGAGTCCACTTTGACAACTTTACAATTTTAATCAAATACGTTTTACAGCAGAAATATTAGTCCTCATCAATGTCTCCTTTGCTTTCTAAATAGTCCTGGTTACATCCAATTTCATACAAAACTGCACAAAATAAGCACAAAGCACTACATTTGATTAAAAATAAGAGTACAAACAAACATTTTTGTGACGTTAAACTTTAAAATATTTGGGTGAAAATTGAGGAAGTGAGGGCTTCTCAGCTCAGGAAAGTCTGAATTTGTCATGAAGACTTGGTTAACGCAGTTTTGAATTTAGGACGAATTAAAGAGCAACTCTCGTTGATTTAGGAGTAGCTGCGATTCTGGTTTTAAAGAGGATGTTTGTTCTCAGACACGCAGAGCAACTTTAAATCACCCAAAATGTTGAACGACAGCTGGACTCGTCGGCTCCGGAGCAGGCTAATGCAACGCCTCAGCTACGAAAACAAACCGAAAGCCACCTGTGATGGAGCGCGAGCCCGGCTACAAAACCAAAGACGTGAATGGGAACGCGATTAAAGCCACATTACAGTGAGAACAAACGAGATTTGATTCAGTTTCACTGCGCCGAGGGTGAAATCGTGAAGATGCCGTTACTGTTGATCTGTTTGCTGTCAAATGAATGAAAGCACAGCAAAGAGGCGGACGACATGTTGAGGGATTTTAAGGGGTTTAAAAGGGCGTGAAAATGCAAAACACCCACCTGTCCGAGTACGCGGGGATGAGCACGTACTGTATGACCACATAGTCCGCATAAAACACGCTGAAATAAGTTAAAATCAGGCAGATAACGCCGCAGGGATCTCGCCTACAGCGAAGAAACGCCATCTTCTCCCGGGCTCCACCCCCCGTCCCCCGCTTCCGGGTGACGTCAGATGGAAACTTGAAGCCGCCTTCCAGGACCGTCGAGAAAAGGAGATTCATGTTTAAAGGGCCAGTTCATCTTTTTTTTTCTCTTTAAAAGAGATTAAATAATATTTGACTCAACAAATAAATATTCACATCAGATCTGCCATGTTTCTTCTTTATTGATACCCTTAAGCAGATTTGTTTTGCAGATCACAGAGCTGCCAGCTCTAGTAGACGGGGTAAGATGTGGTCACCAAGGTATGGACATGGTGAACAGTAATACTATGGTAGGCTGTGGTACTCAGCTGTTATAGTGGGGTGCCAAGAATGGATACATGTTTTCATGTTGTTTATGTCAAACTGTGACCATACCATTGGAATGTTTCAGCAGACACTGACATGCAAAAACACCAGGCAATATTTTTCCAACCTTCTGTGGACCAGTTGTGATGAGCTCGTGTGAATTGTATCCTCAAGTTCCTTTTCTTTGCTGAAAGGAGCAGCATAAAAGACCGGTGAGGTCTTCTGCTGCTGCCAGGTTCGAAGTCAGCCAGAGACGCTCTTCTGATTCTCGGCTTGAACTTCAATGGGTCGCGTTGAACACAGTTGCCAATTCTGTCGGGTTGCTCCCATGTGATTGGCTGAATAGAGTTTGTCTTTAGCAATCAGTTACAATCTTAGAAACATTGTCTCTAACTAGACACTTAATCTGGATGGCTTTACCTTGGCCTCCAGTAACACAGTAAGGAATTTTGAAGCATGTTAAACCAATATATAGGCCTGCTTTTTGCATTTGGAAAGTTTCTCTAAAATTAGAAACATCCTGTCTTTAGCTGTGTCCAAATTCATAGGCTGCATCCTCCTGAGGACGGCATTCACAGTCTATGTGGGCCGGGTCCTTCAAAGGCTGGAAGTGAGCAGCTGTGAAATTGGACCGTCTAGTCTTCAGATTTGCATCACCGGCTGTTTCAGTGGAGTTTAATAAACTCAGCTGTCTGCTCCTTGCTGTCTAAAATATAACAGGATATTGGTGTAAATTCTTAATCATGTCACACTTCTGTTTAATCAGTTTTCCGTTTGACATTTATTCAGTTGTAATCTCAGCCAAACCAATTTACTCACAAACAAATAAAACACTGAAAAAGCCAAACAATAACATTTTTAGGTTATCTAAGTGACTTATATATTATGTTTAACCTGAGTAGCGAAAGACCGCGGGGGACTGAAAACCATGTGCCGGGAGTTCGCTGTTCTCGCCGGCTCCAGTGAGCCTTGATCCCCCGGCTAGCTCTCAAGCTGGTGGGTAACGGACGTCTCCAAAAAAAGTCAGAGCACTTTTGCAAATGGTGATGTCTTAATAAATCGAGCAGATATTTGAAGTTTACACAGCTACATTCTCGCTTGAAAGTATGTTAAAAGTTTATTTTGTCACCCAGAAAGAGTAATAAGAGTAATATTAAAACTAAGTAGCTTCCGCCATTGTTGGAAAGTGGAATTGGCTGGGCCGCGCAATGAATTCTGGGACATGGTGGGCCATGAAGGATACACCCGACCCATCCTTCAAATCTGGGGAAAAGGAGGACGCATTTTTCCACTGCATTTGGAGGAGTCTACGAATTTGCAGCCTCAGGAGGATGCAGGCTATGAATTTGGACTCCCCCTTAGAACGATGCTGAAAATCTAGTTCATGCATTTATGACTTCTAGGCTATACTACTGCAATTCAGTGTTATCAGGATGTCCTAAAATCCAAAATGCTGCAGCAAGAGTACTGACAGGGACTAGAAAGAGAGAGCATATTTCTCCCATACTGGCTTCCCATTGTTGGCTTCCTGTTAAAACCAGAATTGAATTCAAAAT
>VUQP01039753.1:0-19387 GCA_015108555.1 Coptodon rendalli
GAAAAAAGGGGGGGGCCCCCCCCCCCCCCCAATTAAGGGGACAAGGTGATGAATTGCAGACTCACTTTATCATATTGTGTGTGTCGATGGATGATATGTTACTGTTTATGAACTCCACCTTTTCAAGCTGTGGGTTTTCAGCAAAGGCTCCTTTTGGTATTGTTGTAATGTGTCCAAAAAAGTGTGTTGCATCAAATTTGAGGTGTGGCGCCACACACATCTGTAGCTCGAGATAACAGCGTGTTTTTAGTTGCTGCACTACAGCATGTATCCAAGGCTATAGGCTTGTATTGTATTTGTACAATGCAAATGTATTTTTCTTAAAAATACATAAATTCCTTTCAGATCTACTTTTAATTTAGTTTTTTAACCAGAATTTAAAACATGATGATGGTAGATATTTTTGTTTTTTCTCCCACAGACTGTTGTGTAAAGAACAGAAAACATGCACATATCTCACGTGTTTTCATACTCTGTGGTGTGCACAGAAGTTCTCATTTAAAAAAATGTGCACTTGTCTCAGGTCAGGTTAAGGAAAAATACAGAGTGACATTAAAAAGCTGTTTCCACTCAGTCAAGTTCACAAGTGTTTACTTTGGGGTTTTGTTCAGTTTTACTTCCTTACTGGAACAGCAGGAAACAATGTGACATACATTACACAATGTTTTCATGTGATGGCAGTCAAATGGAAAGGAGCTCAAATTGTAGTTGTTGTTTACAGCTGTTTGAATTTAATAAATACTTGTAGGTTCACTGGATTCATAGTGTGCGTACATTTACTTAATTAATTATTAATTACTTCAGATGCCGAGAGAGGCTCGGCCGTGACCTAGCCTGCCGCTGAATCACAATACCACTAAGTAAAAGAGATGCAGTTAAATCATTCATCACACAGGTTTAGGACACCTGAGTCACGTACAGCTGATAGATGTTGCAAATACATTTATCTTTTACTCTTAGTAAGTGTGGCCCATTTACACTAATGTGACCCGCTGACCTCTGTTGGGCCTTACAGGTATCTCGGGCTCTGGTGGAGGCCTTCCTGCATGTTTCTAGTTCCACGTGCTGGTGTCCACTGCTGCTTGGTCCTCGCTGAAGGTTGCAGCCGCTTGGCATTCCTGGCTTCGTACGGACTTCTGTCACCACTGTGTGTGGATGTTCGGCTCTGGTGATTCGGGTGGTTTTGATGGGAGTGAAAGTGTCACTGCATTAAGCACCAGACTGCATGTTGTTGTTTCTGCTGCCTTCTCTGTCCTTGCTTAGTGTTTAGTTTCTACATCTCCTTGGATTGGGATGTTGGTAAGGAACTCGTGCAAATGTTCATAAGGTAAGAAAAGGGGGTGGGGGTGCTAACACCTGTCAAAATCTCCCTTAACCCCTCCAAAAAGAAAACTTCCTCTTTCTACCACTTTCCTTTCCTTCCTGGCTTAAAAAATTCATACATACTGATGCCTGTGCTGTATTTGTAAATGCATCTGTTTTCACCATGTCGAGTCTACAGAACTTTATACATAATACACCTCAGTATTAAAGCTTCTTCTCATTACAGTAAAAAATGTACAGAGGTTAGATAAATTAACTTTCTCTCTCTCTCTCTCACACACACACACACACACACACACACACACACACACACACACACACACACACACAGACACACACACACAGACACACACACACACACACCCTTGCAGGCCGGGTTAATGAATCTGGCCTACTGCTCTGTTCTCCTGTTACTGTCTGATTCAAACCTAATTCATGTCTTTATCTTTTGCTAAGAAACAGACAAGCTCACTAAACACAAATCTAGCTCCACGCTCCTGCTCAGTTCTCAACACGTTTCCTCTGTTTATGAAATTATTTTAACTTTCATACAGCAAACTTGCTTTGCTGTAAAAGTCGTTTTGGACATTGTTGGAAATATGCAGTATCTGTTTAAACAGAACCAAAAGAATAGCACAGCTTTTGTGCATGCAGATGATACCAGCCATAACATTTTTCTACCTGCTCCAGTGTCTCTAATTTGCAGAACCGTTCCTATTCTTAGCACCTCTTGTTTTTTGTTTTCGGTGAATGTGAGTGAGGTCTTGTGGATCTCTGCCACCCCCTTGCTGTAAGAATGTGTTAAAGGAAATCTCAGTAATGGCTAGTCCGAGCTTCAGAAACGTCTTTTTTTATTTACGTACATTTTATTTTGTTTGACATACAACAACAAAAAACTAATATCTTTTACATGTATTTTTAAGCAAAACAGAGAAAACATCCAGAAACATTACATTTGAGCAAGGGATATAAAACCTAATGCATGTGTATGCATCATTCTTATTTCTTATTCTTTCTTCATCTTATCGGTCCACTGCTCCCAAATCATTTAAGATGAATTATTACAGCTTTAAGGATGTTGTGATAAGTTGTATGATTGCTTCTGGCCTATTTGCCATCCTGGTGATCTTTCTGATGATTAAACTCTGATCTCTAGCAGCAGCTCAGAAAATTCAAAGTCCTCGGGTCTCTGCCTCTCGCAGAGGCCGTAGGATGACTTCCCTCTTGTAGGAGAAGCGGGTGAGTTTCACTTTGTGGTACAACCTCTCACTGCGCTGGAGTAGGTGATAAAGTGATATGGTGAACTTAGCCAGAGCCAATGTGCAGATAATCTCTACCACCAGAATACCAATGTAAACCTTCAGATGAGTTTTGCACTGCTGAACTTTTGTGCTGTCTTGAGGAACAAAGTAAGCTTGCTGCTGCTCTGAGGTTGTCACATTCAGACAGGAGAAGATCACTGGAGTGGGTGGAGGAGATGTAGTTGTGGTAGTAGTTGTTGTTGTTGGGGTGGTTGTGGGTGTAGATGTTGTTGTGGGTGGAGTCGTGGTCAGAGTAGTGGTGGTTGCAATTGTAGTCGGGGTGGTTGTGGTTGCAGTTGTGGTTGGGATGGTTGTAGTTGTTGTGGTAGTCGTGGTTGCAGTTGTGGGTTCAGTTGTTACTGGGGTGGTTGTGGGTGTAGTGGTCGTTGGGGTGGTCATGGGTGTAGTTGTGGTTGGGGTGGTTGTGGTTGGGGTGGTAGTGGGTGTAGTTGTGGTGGTCGTGGGTGTAGTTGTGGTAGTGGGTGTAGTTGTGGTTGGGGTGGTCGTGGGTGTAGTGGTCGTTGGGGTGGTTGTGGGTGTAGTTGTGGTTGGGGTGGTCGTGGGTGTAGTTGTGGTTGGGGTGGTCGTGGGTGTAGTTGTGGTTGTGGGTGTAGTTGTGGTTGGGGTGGTTGTGGGTGTAGTTGTGGTTGGGGTAGTTGTGGGTGTAGTTGTGGTCGTGGGTGTAGTTGTGGTTGTGGGTGTAGTAGTGGTTGGGGTGGTTGTGGGTGTAGTTGTGGTCGTGGGTGTAGTTGTGGTTGTGGGTGTAGTAGTGGTTGGGGTGGTCGTGGGTGTAGTTGTGGTTGTGGGTGTAGTTGTGGTTGTGGGTGTAGTAGTGGTTGGGGTGGTTGTGGGTGTAGTAGTGGTTGGGGTGGTCGTGGGTGTAGTTGTGGTCGTGGGTGTAGTTGTTGTGGTGGTTGTGGGTGGAAGTGTTGGGCAAATAAGCTGATCCTGTGTTAATGAGTGTATATGCGTCCCTTTCAAATCCTCCGGATCCTCACAGAGGGGAGGAGCCGTGAGCTTTGCAGCGTTTCCAGTTATCCAGCTGTTAAAGTATTTCAGGTTACAGTCGCAGAGCCACGGGTTGTTACTGAGGTCAAGCTTCCTGAGTTTTCCTAATGGCTCAAAAATACCTCTAGGAAGTGTCTGGAGGTTGTTGTGAGCAAGCTTGAGAGTGGCTAGTGATTGTAGCTTTTCAAACAGATCTTCATCCAGTGACTCTATCATGTTGTTCTGTAGATTCAGTTCTGTGAGCTTTTCTGGGCCTTCAAAGTATTTAGGTGACAAGGTGATGAATTTATTCTTCGACAGGTCCAGCTTCCTGATTTTCTTCAGAGGGCCAAAAACTCCTTTAGGGAGACTGGAGAGATTGTTTTGCTGGAGGCTTAATTCAGTCAATTTGGGCATTTCTCCAAACAGCGCTGGTGGCAAACTTTTCAGCCTGTTATTCTTCAAGGTCAGTGTTTTAAGCTGAGGGAAGCCAACAAAATACCCCTCAGGAAAAGTAGTTAGGAGATTATTATCCAAAAACAGTTTAGTCAGTTTGTTTTTATGAGGAAACAGATTGGGAGGCAATTCTGCTATCTGGTTTCCATGCAAGCCGATTTCCTTTAAGTTTGGTAAATTCTGAAATAAGTCTTCAGGAATGGTGGTCAGCTGATTCTCATAAAGTCGGAATGTCTCCAGTTTGTTTAGGTTGGAGAACCAGTGAGTTGACACAGCAGAGAGATTGTTTTTACCCAAATGGAGCATTAAAAGGTTGTCAAGACCGTCAAATGTCTCATCTTCAATCAACTTAATCTCATTCAAATGCAACAGGAGGTGTCTTAGTTTTTTCAGGCCTTCAAACAAACCTTTATCGAGTCTTTGAAGCTTGTTAGACTTGAGTACGAGTTCCTCCATGTTGCTGAGGTCGTTAAAGACTCCTACTGGGAGTGACGTTAATTCGCTGCCGGAGACCTCAATATTTTTCAGGTTTTTCAGTGCCTCGAACGCTCCCAGCTCGATGGATGATATGTTACTGTTTATGAACTCCACCTTTTCAAGCTGTGGGTTTTCAGCAAAGGCTCCTTTTGGTATTGTTGTAATGTCGCTATCCAAAAAAAAGACTTCTGTCACTTTCGGTCTGAGAGAGCGTGGGATTTCTGTAGCTGAGCTAAAAACTGCCTGGTTCTCTTTGGGGCAGTCAGTCGCCTTTTCACATGGTTGGGTTTCAGCCAGTGAAAAGTCAGGCATGAAAAGTAGAAAGAAAACGATGATCTCGGCTCTGGACATTTTTATTCACTAGAAAAAGAAAACAGTATTCTTACCCTCATGCAAAATTTTAAAAAATTACATTTTGGTTTGTAATTTAGCATGATTTGTTTTTAATGCATCAAACTCAGACCTGCAATTTCTCTGGAAAATCTTTTTTTTTTAAACCTAGTCAAATGTCAAAGAAAAAGGTACCTACCAGGTTATTTCTTTTGGAGGATGAAGCTCCAGCAAAAACGAGACACATGCGAGTTAGGTAATTATTACTGAGGCTCTCTGTCAACATCAGCCAACAGGCTGTAGGTCTGTTGCATCTGAGGCGTGGCGCAGCACACTTCTGCAGCCCGAGATAAGAGCAAGGCATCAGTTTTTTAGTTACTGCACAGGTCTACAGAGTGCATCCAAGATTGTGGAGTTTTCCTTTAACGTCATACATAGCTGTGTGATTAATGTTTAACACATGCTTGACACAATATTTCAGGCCAGTTAAAATGCTCATGTGTTTATTTGCTATTTTGTTTTTTTACTTCCTCACTGGAACAGCAGGAAAAAATATAACATGCACGACATCATTTTTGATGAATTTGTTGTTTCCATTTTGTAATCATAGGCAAGCTTCAGGTGGAACTTTTGGGTGTTTAACCCAGGGTATTGTGTTTTGGACTTCTTAGTTTAATTTGTTTTCCATCTCTTACATTACCTGGTGTGTTTTTATTGTCTGAGTCTCCGTCTGTTCTTTGCTGTGTCTTCACTCGTAGCAGCGTGTCTCCCTGACCCATGTTGTCCTTATATACCTGTACTCTGATTTCCAGTTCTTGCCCTGGAGAAGTTTTTGCTCTTTTGTTATTTCTGTGGATAGTCAGCATTACAGTTAGATTTTAAGTTTACTTATTGTTTTCTAAGTCCTGCGTTTGGGTCCACATCCTGCCTCCCACAGCCGGACCTTGACAATGGTACTCATGCTGACACTCTGTACTTGGCTATTATGTATGGATTTATGTGATTGAAGCGTGAGGCTTGCCTTGTTTCTTTTAATGTTACCATATCAAAATAAATGAATTTAAAAAAATTAGTACTCCTGGGTTGTTGTTTTTGTTACATTTTATTAAATGTACAACCCACTATGTCAGTGTCATGCTGAAAACTTTCATGTGTTTAAAATCATTTTCACAAGAATTCAAACATGAAACAATGTAATACCATATATTCATATAAATAATGTCAGACTTGTCAAACCTAGTATGAATGGTGAAGCTCAGGAAATAAGAGACACAGTGTGCACATGCTCTCACTAGAAGTGTTGCATTTATTCAGGCTATTGAAGCGTGATGTATAGTATAGTAAACTCCATATTACATCTTTTGTATGTATATTGTAACACTTTTGCAAAGAAGTTCAACTGTTTGCTAAATGTTGGGTTGTTAGCACAAAATCAGCCGTCAAGCTGCAACAATTGTTAATGAAAAACAGTCGTTGGGGGGTTAACTCAACAGACAAAGCATGTTTCAGTTTACATTCACAAATATGTCCAGGTTGGCCAAAAGTTGTTAAGGCGCTTGTTGTTACAGTTAGTATTTAAGATGGCATCTCTTTTCTCAAAGAAGCACAGTCAGGAAGACACACTGAGGGGTAAATCTGATGAATAAAACTGAAAGGTAATGAACTTTCTGGTGCCTTTGAGGCTCGATTACCAACTCTTCAAAGTCGCCCTCTAAAAGTTCTTAGTGTGCTTTGTTTGAATTGCAGTCTACAGCACAGAGTTCGTACTCCTGCGGCCTATGTTCCCTTTGCCACTCTTATTTCTCCTCCAGCAAATACAGCTGATAATTACAGTGCTGATGATGACAGTGCACACCACTGCGATGACAATTAGGGTGATTGAAATATCACGAGAAATGGTTCCATTATTCCCTTGTCCACTGCTGGTTACCTCTTCATACTCTGAGGTGGGGGTCGTCTTGACAGCAGGTGAGGGAGTGCTTCTTTTGGCTGGAGGTGTATGTGGCCTCCTCCTCTTCTCTGTTGAGGTCAGCACGGGCTCCTGAGTAGAGCTGAGAGATACCAGGTTCTCATCTGCCAGCAAAGCAATCATCTCGCCATTCAGACTGGAAGGAGTGTCACAGACCACAAGGCTTTGGTTGGTCTTTGATGGGTGCTGCTTCAACCAGTCCCTGAGTGGCAGAATATCCTTGTCACACCTCCAGGGATTTTGCTGGAGGAGTACTTCCTCTGATGCAGTAAGGGCGTCTAAACTCTCCTGTGGTAGGTTAGGGAGGGAATTGTTTCGCAGGTCTATCTGTCCCAGGTGGGTCAGACCCTGGAGGAAACCACGTGGGAGGGACTTGATGAAGTTGTGTTCCAGAGAAATGTTGACCAGTCTAGGTAGCACCTGGAAAGTCCCAGCTTGCAGGGTCGTGATCAGATTGGTGTGCAGGGATACCTCTCCCAGCTGTTCCAATCCTCTAAATGCACTGGTGGATACATAACTAATCCGGTTACGACTGAGGACCAGGAGCCGTAACTGAGTCAGGTTCCTGAACGTGTCATCTTCCACACGACTCAGCTTGTTGTCATACAGCCACAACTCCTGAAGGGCCATGGGCCCAAACACCCTTGGCCCCAGAGTCTCCAGCTGGTTTTCATACAGGGAGATCTGGGAAAGATTTGGCAAGTTTAGGAAGATCCCTTCTGGGAGAGATGTGATCTTGTTGTTGGAGAGAAACAGCTTCTGGAGTTTTGGAGTCTTGGAGAACAGGTCATGGTGGAGGTGAGTGATTTGATTGTCTTGTAGTGACAGCTCTCCCAGGTTTACAAGGTCATCCAAAGTACCAACTTGAAGCTCCTGTAGCATGTTTTTATTAAGGCGTAAAGTTGTGATCTGAGAAAGACCCTTAAAGGTTTCTCTGGATAGCTGACTAATTTTGTTACCAGAAAGGGAAAGGTAGCTCAACTGTTTCAGTGGATGAAACGTTTCCACAGGTACTGCAGTGAAAAGATTCTTACTAAGGTCAAGTCTTCTAAGCTCGGTCAACAGGGAAAACCACTGAGGGCGAAGTACTAAGAGCTTGTTGATGCTTAGTGTCAGAGTCTCAAGTTTCTGCAGATTTTTCAACAAGGCTTCTGGCAGATCCTGCAGTTGGGTACCAGTTAACGCTAAGGACCCGATATGTGGTGTTGAATCAAATGTGCCAGGGCGCACTTCCCTCAAAAGAGATTCTTTAATCAGCAACAAATCCAACGAATTCGTCATGTGTTCTGGCTCCAGAGAGTTAAAACTGCATTTTAAAAAATAGAGTTTGGTGGTCGATGACGGCAGCGGCATGGGGAAATTTGACAGGCCAGTGCAGTGGACTGCGCTTCCTCTACATTGGCATCCATCTGGACACGCCCAGACAACACTGAGGGCCATGAGAAGTAGGAGTACAGGAAGTGTCATTGGCAGCTCCATTATTGCCCTAAAATAGAAGAAACATATATATTGATTGGTTACATGCCAAAGTCACTTTACAAATCAGTGTGAGCCATGTTATTTAAGAAAAGGAAGTCTGCATACATTAAGAAAGTGTACAACCTGTGGGGAAGGCCAGCAAACTCTCATTAAAAGGAGTTGTTACACAAACGTTGTTATTTTAGCTTACAAAAGTAACTGAACTGCTCCACTTTGGATATTCATGTAGGAAAATGGACATTGTTGCGTTTCTGGTGTGTTAACGCCACTGGACCTACTCTGAAATTTGATTTATTATTGCAAAACCTTTTTGCTTACAGGGCAGTAAAGAAAGAAAATGATTTATTTATCTCCTCTCCATGTCAGATTGGGATTCTCTGCTCCCAGAACCATCACAATGATAGGAAAGCTCTACTGAATGCAGCTCTAATTAGTAACAGTGTCTTCATGTTGTAGCCTCTGAGTTTGTGTTTCCTCCAAGAAGCCGACATTTGCATAAATTAATCCAATGTTGCCCGTAGCTAGGAGCACTGCCCACCAGCAGAACTGACTGCTAAATGCTTGGCAGGCCTCTGGCAGCAAAACCGTGTATGCAGCGTTTGTGTTAAGCAGTAATTTTGATCCACTCATGCCTGAATAATTTGTTTTGCAATAATTTTTGAAAGTGAACACTGAATATTTTGTTAGCAAATGAAATTCAGTGTTTTGTCTGCTTCTCAACATGCCAGTTTGCCTGCACAAGTTTGGAAGCTGAGCTGTTCTCACTGTTTGTAGAGGCACAGACGGCTCCTGGAACAAAACCTTGCCAGCATCATGACCTGCTTCTCCACACAAATTCACCAAATTCACAGTCCTGCAGCTGAGGGCTGGCAAGCCTGAGCTGCTTCTCGGTAGATGAGATGTATTAGTTTGCAACAAGAGTGCCTCTCAGGAAGGAACTTTGTAAAGACAAAATAAAAATATCCTTCAAATGAACTTAAAGGCATCACATTTCTTAACTTCCTTCTTTTTTTTTTTTTTACATCAAAAGCAGAAGGTCATAAAATCCATGCTGGTCCGTCCCAGCTGCTCACGTTTTAACACATTTTTTCTGTTTTCATTAAAAGAGGTGGAGAGGTGGTAATAGATTCCTGCTGTGAAGGTGAAGTCATTGTTTCCACTGCTATTACAATTTTATAACGTTTACATGATTTCTAGCCACACTAACATAATACCTCATTTAATTCCTCATAATTCTTATTTCTTTTAACTTTCCTATAAGAGACACCGAACAGTTTCATGATTATTTCCTCTTTCTTTCCTGCTGTGAATGTGGCAGGTCAGAGTTCAGACTTTAGCCATGGACGGGTTTTTAATTACTGAACTACTGAAAATTAAGATTTAGGTATCCATGGAAGACCCTTCCCTTTGTTATATGGGATCATTTTCGCCGTATTAAAAAGCAGAGGAGCCAGCAGGACGGAGAAGAAAAGGTAAATTAACACCTGAACTATGTGTCATCTCTGGCAGACTTTATCCTCTCAGTCCAACCCAAAACCACTGTCATTTCATCACTGGGACAGCCTGAAACGATCTGCATTGTAATGTAATGGTTAAACCATTTCCAGGTCACCAGTAATTCCTTAGATGTTTTTCTCCCTTCGATAATTAAAGGCTCAGAACATTATGTTCTGTGAAAAGAGCGTCGGAGCAGAGCTGCAGAAGCTCATTCATGTTTTATTTAACATGTTTTGATGAACACTGCAGCTGACATGGCATAAAAAATAAACTTTGTCATGTAATTCAAAATGTAACTCTTATAATAATGACATTTTAAAAAGCTATTTGTTTTACACATGAAAACACATGACTATACAATGTATTATAAATTAAATATTTAAAAAATAACAAGAAGAAAAAGTAACATAGACTTTATATAGACTTTTAACATGGACTTTATATTCCACATTACTGTCACAGACTTCTTTATCTTGTTTGTTTCCTGTTACATTTACCTCAGAAATATACTGGACACATCTTGAGTCTTAAGTAAATAAAAGTTTAAAAAGAATAAAAGTTAAAAAAGAAAAGAAAAAGTCAAATAATGGAACAAAGCAGGCCAACGTGCTGTTTTGCAGAGCTTACCTCTCGTGCTGCGATCCCTGAACAGAGACAGTGAGTCGGTGTGGTGTTCTTTTATGTGCGTCCTGCCTTCCTCCTCAGTTTTACTAATCCTCTGAAAGTTTCCAGCAACTTTCACACCATCACATTTTCCTGCTCTTCGTCATCAGTCAAATCTTTTTATAAGTCAGCTTTTTTTCTCTCTGTCTCACACTAGAAATGTGTAGATCCTGTGTCTGAGCTTCCTGGCTGCCCCCCTGCCCCCTCGGTGTCTCACACACACTCACTCTTTTTTTCTAAATGTGGTGGAGGGGGATCAGACCAGCGGAAGCCCCACCCTCTGGTACCAGTCTGGGACTGAACTGATTTTGTGTTTATGTGGGTATTTGGGGAGAATGGTCTCATCTTCATCTTAGCAAAGACACTTTTTTAATGTCTCGAGCTTCTTTTTTTAATGGACAAGGAAAAATGTATATGTGTGCTAGAAGTTACAGGAAGGGTGACAAGTAGCTCTGGACAGAACAATGGAGATTGTTTTGTGTTTTTAGTTTGTGGCAATGTTGTTTGTGTGTCTGCTTGGGTGTGCATAGTATGGTCTGCACATATCTTTGGAGTGACATTCATGGTATGCTTGTAAATGGATGGGTTTGGTTTCCCAAATCCACTTTTAGGGACAGACTGTAACACAATCCACCCACAAACAAACTGAATGAGCGGCCTGCTTGCGTTCACTCTCACTGCTGTAACAAAAATGATACATTTTCTATTCATTTTCCCATTATTTTCATTTTCATTTTCATATCAAAATGAAAGCCTTGTGCGGGTAAGTTCAGGAACAACTTTTAGCATTTAGTACATCTGGATAGAATTAAGCAACGAAGCTTTCCTTGCCTTCACAGCGTGTTGTGTGCATATTCCTCATGTGACGCCATCAGACTGAGTCAAACAAGTATCACCGACGAATCCCATGCTATTACAAAACAGAGTGGAACAGTTTCTTTGATATCACAAACAGTAAAGGGAATTATTATGTGATTTATAGCTTTAGTGCTAAATTTGGCTTGTTTTCTGGTTTTTGGGTGAAAAAGATGGCGCTGATCTGCCAGTGATATGCAGCGTTTAGCTTTTAAATGCTATCACACAGGAAACTACTGGAAACAGATAATGAGGGTGGAGCTAATCTAAAGGCAGATGTTGCTGCAGTGCACGAAACTGTCCTAAAAACTTGGTATTTACAGAATATTGCAATATTGAAACATAAATAATTGTGTTTTATAACTGATTTGATTTACATACCTCCGACATGAGAGCTATTGTATGTTTTTAGTTTTGCATATTTTACTATAAAGCAAATCTGTCCCACATTCTGTGTACAATAGCTTCTAAATTAGTATCAAAGACTGCATGATATGATAGCATTTTCTGTTCTTCTGTTCAAGGTGCTTTATATCGTGAGGTAAAGACCCTGCAATAATAGAAAAATCCCATTAAATAGATGCACCCCTGTGAGAAAGTACTTGGCAACAATTGCAAGGAAAAACAGGAAGATTGACAGGAAGAAACCTCTGGGAGAGACAGGCTCGGTGGGGGGGATAAAAAGATAAAAAGAATTTCCTGCTGGAAACCCATGGCATATGTTTATTATTGACATTTGAAGTGAGACTGAACTCTCCTGATAGGTGAAGCATGTTTTCTTGTTCCTGAGTAAGATTACCCACTCACCGTGTTTTTGCACCTGCCTGTCTTACCTGTGGACAAAGCTGCCTGATCCACTCGCGTCCACAAAGAAACACTTACCTGGATTCAAGCCTGTGAAAGCTGGGGACACCTACCTGCACACCAGTTTGTGGAGAAACAGTAAATTCCTTCCCCCACGAGAGCCTGTGAGAACAAACAGGAAAACCAGCGCGCTCAACTTCAATCCAGACAAACCAGTTTAATGGTGCTGAACCATAGAAATGTCAACTCGTGAGTGAGGACCAGTATACAGTATTTAATATTACGGAGCAGTTAGAAAAGCTTCAGCACTTCCCTTTCCTCAGCATTCAATTCAATTCAATTTATTTATACAGCCTCAAATCACAACAGCAGTCGCCTCAAGGTGCTTTATATTGTACAGTAGATCGCACAATAATACATACAGAGAAAAACCCAACAATCATATGACCCCCTGTGAGCAAGCACTTTGGCGACAGTGGGAAGGAAAAACTCCCTTTTAACAGGAAGAAACCTCCGGCAGGGGCGGAGCCATCTGCTGCGACCGGTTGGGGTGAGAGAATTTAAAGAAATGCTTTAAATGCACTATTACAAACTTACACATGTAACTGTGAGTGCTGAAGTTCTCAGTCATAAGACTGTAAGAACTTACCTGAGACGGCATCAATAAAATCAACTGACCAGAACATGCAATCTGTGACAACTGAAAGCACTGAGTTACAGAGCCATGTGAAGATACCAAGGTTTGAAATCCTTTCACAGATTTACAGACTGATCAAATGTTCACTTATTATTTAAGTGAACTTGTTCAGTGAAATCTTTGAAAGTTTCTAGAAAATCTAGAAATGCAATCGAGTCCTGAAAAAACACATAATATATAAAAAAGAAGCCGAATTCAGCAGGGTTCCAGTTATAGCTGCTCTTCTCTGCGATGTAACGAATGCATGTTTTCTAAGGAGGATTTAGAAAGGAATATTAGGATATGCACATTCAGCATGACTCAACTTACAGCCTGTTGTTTGTGTTTTTGAGAAGACATCGCTAACGAGTTTGAAACCGAGCAGAAACTAAGGACCAACTCGATTTGAGGATTTGAGTTGTTATTCCAGTTGTCTTTAACAAAGTTTGGCTGAAAAATAAAATAAACAGCTTATTATTGGGCTTAATTAAGAGCATTATAATTCCACCCTGCAGCCAAGACTCTGGGAATTCCACATTTGCTCGTGTTTTGGGAAATCCCTCCCAGCTGGCATTACGGTCAAAGTTAGAAGGTTATCATAGACAAACGAAACATTCCTCCCAGAGGTATGAATCAACAGGTTTTTGTTTCTCTTCCTAAAGTCTTGTTTTCCACATTGGTCCAATATTTCTTGTGCCCTGCAGTTTTCCTCTCCCCACGCTGACCCTGTGTATGTGCCAACTGTTGTGTGAGCTCAGCCTGCTGGAAAGTCCTAATCACCTGTTGTCATAGCAATGAACTTGGGCGCTGCTCACCAATTCATCCTCTTTTGTTTGCTGCTTAGTTTAGCGTCCAATCACCTCTCGTGGAATTTGTGGCATCTGCCGTCATTTTTAGGGTTTAAAAGACTTGAAAAATTATTGTCAGGCAGGCAAATATGGCCCCTTGTTTAGTCTCTACAGAACAATGTGTAATGTCCAACTGTGAGGACTAGCTGGTCACAAATGAAACTTTAAATGTACGAACTTCCCCTTTAGTTATTTCCTCTCATGAAAAACATTTGTGTCAAAACTTTGGTAGAATGAAAGAGCAGCTGTGTAATGAAACATGTTGCACAGTTATTAAAAAGGGAAGTGGGCTGGATGTACGTTCACATTTTTGAGGTTATAACATTATAATATTGTGAAATTACAGGGCCGTCGTTTCATGAATGGATTTGTCATCTCAAAAGCTACTTACACATACTGACCTTGTGACATCGTGGATAGATGTGTTTCCTGTTTTGAACGTTGTTACAAAGATGAGGGCATAATCTTCCTGTAAAGATATGTGATTCCTTCTGGGAAAGCACATCTCTGTAACATTCCTGAAAAGGAAGTGAAATCCAGATAAGGAATAATGGTTGTTTACAGCAGCTGTTTGAATAACAGGTGCTGTGGGATTAAACGAGATACTCCAAAATCTAGACCACGATCTGCTTAATCGGTCAAATATTTAGCAGTTTGATCACAGAAGTGGACAGGTGTAAGATTTAAAAAAAACCCTTTAATCATTAATTTTCATGGCATAAAATACAAAAAATGACAGCATCACAGCTAACCCTAACCCAGCTGTTAAAAAAGACCATTACATGAATGCCATACAAAGAGAAACACACAACAGGCACTGGGTATATACTTGAAAACAAATTCACAATAAGAGATGTTGACCAAACAGATGACACACACAGCTTTAACATTCTGAAATAAACATCTGTAAATAACACAAATATAAAAGTAGACACTGTCCAGTCGTGCGCTTCCCTTTCTTCTTGCAGTTTCAAGTATCCACCACTGGAGGGAAACAAATCCCCTGAGATGCAGCTTCAACACTGACGTGTTATCTATAAGCTGCTGAAGCGCTGTAGTCCTGGCATAGTAGATAAAACGTACATTTATAAATACAGCACATCAGTGTGTATGACTCGAGACATGGTGAAAGCAAAACTTCAGTGGCTCTCTATGGCTTTAACAGAAACTGTATGACTATAGAATAAACAATGATATATGTATATAAGGCATTATACAATCCTCTTATTTTATCATTATTATCATAATTACACCAAAATATTTTTTAAAGAGTTTGAATATGTGCATCATAGCATGAATCTTTTTACCAGTGTTGGGTACTTTTAATTTGAATAATTTGGACATGAACAGACAGGACTGTAGCAGTCTGCATAGCTACCCACTTTCAAAATAGGCCTAAAATCTTCCCATTTGATTGATGAGCATTCAAATATTTGCTCTGTATGCTGACTATTGACAGATATTAGTTTAGCTGTGATATAAAATTAAACACAATACCATCTGAATGTACTTTTTTCTGAAAACCACAGGGTTCAATTCCATCATATTTCAGTCTGACTTTCCTAAGGAAATGTGTTCAGAGAAAACAAACACAGTAATTGTCAACCGCTAGAAGAGGATCGTTTATCTAGTTGTGCAGCAGCCCGATAAGCCAGCGCTACGCCTCATTACAAGCACACTCAGCCTTTAGCTTATACATGGCCTTGTGGAGGCGATACATGCCATACATGGTAGCAAGAATAAGCGACAACCCTGCAGCTACTAGAAGGATGTGAAAGAACATGAGGAACCCAGTCAAAGCTGTGCGTGAGGGCAGAAACCACACATACACCCAGCCTTTCTGATGGTTATGGTGGACAAACTCAGGCCCTGGTTCTATCACCAATATGCCATAAAAAGGAGGTGACATGTTCTGAGCAAATTTACCAATAAGTTCAGTGGGAAGTGATGCTGAGAGTGTTGTATCGTCTGATGTGGTTGCTTTTACAGTCTGAGGGGTTATTTTGTCAGGGACCTTTTGGGTAGCTCCTTGAGTGGTTTGGATAGCGGCGTCCTGGGATTGAGTAGCCGTTGTGGGGGGTGTGGTTATGGAAGTTAAAGCTGATGTTTGTCCAGTGGTTGACAACATGTGGAGTGGTTGTGTTGGTGACCGGTTCAAATATTGTAGAGGAAAACTCTTGGCTGTTGTAGCACTGCAAAAGCTGAACTCTTCATCACGCAGCGAGCCAAAGGTACGCAGCAGCTGGTAGACTGGAGTGTGACACATCACGTCATCTCTGTCCCAAAGCACATGCTCATTGTGTCTCATCCATCTTGCAATGCCTCTGATAGCACAGTTACAATCCCAGGGGTTTCCACTCAGAGTCAGATTCATCAAAGCTGGAAGAGACACGAAAATATCTCCTGGAAGACTGCTAAGGTTGTTGTTGTTCAATAAAACTTCAAGAATCTCTCCAAGACCCTTAAAGATACCTTCTGGTAGGCCATACAACTTATTGTCATTGAGGTGAAGTTTCTTCAGGGTGGTTAGTTTGGAGAATAGGTGGGGATGAAGATAATGGAGGTTGTTGGATTTTAGCGAGAGCTTCTGAAGGTTTGGAAGACAGCAGAAAACATCTGGTGGAAGGTCCCTCAGATTGTCATTTAAATGGAAGTTCAGCATAAGCAGCCCAGACATGTTAGCGAACAAATTTCCAGGAACCGTGATGAGGTTGGTGGCATATAGATAAAAATCTGTCATGTCGGGCATGTGACCCATCAGCTCATCTGGTAGAGATAATAGTGGATTCTTGTAAATGGTGAGTTTGACCAACTTTGGCATGTTGTAGAAGCTCTTTTCTGGGATGGCCTGAAGTTGGTTGGAGGATAAGGTCAGGATTTTCAGGTTCCCCAGAGGCCAGAAGACTTTAGGTGGAAGGCTGGCAATCTGGTTTTGATGGAGTTTTAGCTCCACAAGGTTGATGAGTTTGTCAAAGATGCCAGCTTCTAGAAATTCTAGTTCATTGTAATAGAGTATAAGCTGCTGAAGTTTAGTCAAGGAGTGAAAGATGGTAGGAGGAAGCTTCTTTATGAAGTTCCTTCCAAGATTCAGAAAGGTGAGGTTGGTCAGTCCTTCAAATATGTCTGAATCAAGACTCCTGAGTTTGTTGCGGCTTAGGTCCAGATCCTGCAACCCGCCCAGTCCTTCAAACATATCTGGATGAATGTTCTCAAACTGGTTCCCATCTAGATGCAGCTGCTCAAGAGCAGCAAGTGGACTGAACACTCGAGGAGGAAGGGTCGAGAGATCGTTAGATGACAGCTTGACAGACTTGAGCTGGGGAGCTACGAGGAAAGCCTGAGGATGGACGGTGTGTAGATGGCTCTTTATGAGACTGAAACGCAGCAGGAGGTCCAGATTTGCTAAACTTCGCTCATTTAGGACATTCATGTTTGTAACACTGAGCTGCAGCAGGTATGTGTGGAGAGGCAGAGGCGGTATATCAGCGATGGTGGAGCCAGTACACATGGCAGCGCCTTGAGGGCTGCATCGGCAGCTGCTGGGGCAAGAACTGCTGTGGGTAAAGTCTGGAATCGTAAAGAGCAAGAGTATCATCCACGTGGTGCCTGGGAAGTAAAAATAAAGCCAATGAGAGTCCACATTTTTCTTTATTTCGATTTTAATAACTCATTTTAGTCATTTTATCTGTATGAAAGAAAACTTCACCCCCTGAAGCCTGAGCCATTATAGTGTTTTGAACATGGAGCATTTATTGAACCTTCTGATATTTCAATTAAATGTTTATTTTCATATATATTTAATATTTTTGCACTTTATTGCTTAAAATAAATTGTGCACTTGGGTTTTTCAGGGAGAAAAAACTGATGACTGAAGTCTCAAAAGCTTTCATGTATCAAATATGAGGCCTTAAGGGTTTAAACTGAATTAATGATGTAGCCAAATAATTATAAATACAGTAGTAATAGCAATAATGATGAAAATATTTTAAGAAATTAAAGATGTTATTTCATAGATACATTTCAGAAGGACTGAACGTGGGGTGAACATAAAGATTTGACTAACCTCTGAAGTAAAGATCCATCACGGATTGTTTGCTCCCGTGCTGCCTGCTGCTCCTCTCCTAGTGCTGTGTTTAGAAGATGCGCGCTCTGCCTGTCACGCTATCCAGCCCCTGCTTCACCAAGACGTCTGCCCCAAAGACATTATCTCATCCTTCATGCTGCTCGGGCCTTGAGATTAATTCTAGAGTTCAGCGATAAAAGGCTAGCAAGAAAACGTCAGCATTATGACTTTTGATTTATTTACCGGCAGATACTTTAATGCTGCAAATTAATGTAAAGCTGATGTCATCTTAGTCTTCAGAGCATTTCATGCACTTTCTTCAGTTTGACTTTCCCAATGTGCAACATTTGGTTGGCTATTTGTTGACACATTCAGGCATGTTTTCTCTGATATTTTCCATTTGAAACCTGCCATCACAAATGTTGATTGACACAGAGGGTGCTGTTTCATTTCCGGTGTACTGCAGCTCATGGGCTGGACAGAAACAGATAACGGCCATATCTGCAGCAGGAAAGTTTGGCCGTTTTGTGCATGTACTGAGTGTATTGTTACTAAACTAATAAAAGCGAGTAAGGCATACTTGTGTTCACATTGGTAGATTAGTGGGTGAACGCTAATTGTGTTTTAATAATAATAATAATAATAACTTTATTTATAAAGCACTTTCAAACAAAGTGCTGAACATCTCACGTTGGAGCTCATACTGTAAGACTCTGTCCTTCTGTACAACATTTCTGTTAAGTGTGAGGTTAACAGTCAGAATCACAGAGAGGGAAAACGAGAGTCTTTAGCTTGGGACGGATGTTTTGTTCTGGCAGTCAATCAATCAATTTATATAGCACATTTAAAGACCAGAGGTACATCAAAGTGCTTCTCAGTAATAAAATATGAAATAAAATTAATTACATATGGGTACGATAGTAGAGTATAAATACGTTCCCAGATAAAACAAAGCACTAATTAACCCGAGAGTACTATGTTAAAACAAATATTTCACACTTAGTGTAAAAGTTCAACACAGAAATATCAACTGGAAAAACCCAGTAACACAACAGGTTAAAATTACATACAAAATGCAATAAAAGTACAAAGTGTACAACCGATAAATCACTGAAAATGCAAGATCAAATAAATAAGTTTTCAATCGTGTTTTCAAAGATTGAATAGATTCCTGTCACGGTTCTGGGTCAGTGCGAGCCAGTATTTTGAGTTCTAATGTTTTGGTTTATTCTTGTATGATCATTTTGTTACCTTTGTGATATGTCGGTTATTATTTGAATTCTATGTTTCTGTTTATTCATGTTTAAGGATTTGTTCTCGGTTGTATCTCACGTTTAGTTTAGTTCAGGTTCCATGTGTCATTCTCTGTCTGTCTCTCAGTGTCAGGTCTGCGTCTTGGTGTAGTGTTCTCGTTTCCTGTTTTATTGTGAAGGTCTGCGTCTCATGTGAGTGTGTTCAGTTTTACCTCTGTCTCGTCTTGTTGATTATTCCCACCTGTGTGTAATCTCCCTGTGTTTCTCTGTATTTAAGTCGCGTCCTCTGTCTTTGTAGTTGCTGGTCCGTCTGTGTTTCCACCCTGCTTCATCTGTGTGTCTCCCTGCTGTCCGTCGTCATTCTCTGCTGCTCATCCTCCTTCATGTTTAGGTCCTGGTTTGTGTT
>VUQP01039757.1:0-10827 GCA_015108555.1 Coptodon rendalli
CACCCTAAAGAATGTAGCCTCATGTGCAGTGTAGTCCGTGCTGCAGGGAGAATGGACTGCCATACCCGTTATGTATCTGTGAGCGAGGGAGGGAGAAAAAAGAGAAAGGTACGAGCTGTCACCGAGCAGAAACGGGAGCTGGAAGCATGTAAATATAATAATAACCACTGCAGCCAAACAGAGAGCCTGACGAGCCCAGCTGTAAGTAAGCTATTAAGACTCGACTGTACGCTATGTTCGTGTTTTCCTCTGAAACAATAAGCTCCGTTGGAGCAGCCTTTCAATGCCTCTCTCTGTCTCTCGCTAGCAAAGTTGACCCAGACAACAAAGTAAAGCTAGTTTTCAGCTACGAGCCCGACGTATTAGCCAGAGGTCCCATTACTACGGTTCGGAGCCGCGGACCTGTTTTATATACGCGCGGAATAGTTTTCTATACGAGATCGCTGCAAAAAGTGCAGCTTTACCTAATGTCCACCTACTGTTACTCATTTATATTAAGATTTAAACATCTAGTTGGTATTGGTATGGAGAGTAACCTTCAGTAATGAATCACACAGCAATAGTACATTCATGTAGTTGTAAAAAGCATGATAATATAATAGGTAATCCAAAGTATTCAGAATACGTTACTCTCATAGAGTAACTTAACAGAATATGCTACAAAATACATTTTGGGGCATGTAATCTGTAATCTGTAGTGGAATACATTTGAAAAGTAACCTTCCCAACACTGTCAGCCCAACAGAGATGACAGGATCTCATTTCGATCAGCAGTCCCCAGCCTTTTTGTGCCACGGCCTTTAAGGTGTCGCGGATAAACACAACAAAATAAAACCAGTTAAAGAAGATTTATTCATAACAAACAAGAAAAGATCCAGGGAAACAGAGTTAATGATAAAAATGATAAAAACCCTGAAAACTATGAATTTCAACTCTCGCGTCCCGGTACCAAACGACCCACGGACCAGTACCGGTCTGTGGCCCGGGGAAGAACGGCCTTCATCCCTCCAGCTGAGTTCCAGAAACTAGATGCTCAGGAAAACTAAACTTTTTTGATTTAGTAATGTTCAGCTACTTTATTAAGATGCTTTTCGTTTTTTTTCCTTTAATCTGATAGATTAAGTAATAAAAAAAAATCACGTATAGAAAAAAAAGACTTTTTTAAAATGTTCTAATGCAAACACAATGAAATGGATATACCATGATGAGCAAATAGGAAATAAATACATGCTTCATTTTTAGAAACAACAATAGTTTTAGACAGTTCTACTTGCTGTAAGATAAATTCTACATTTTAAATCCTTTAGGTCTAACGTCCACTGTAACAAAAAATAAGGCAGTGCCTAAAGATGAAAATAATATCTGGCTTTGTTTCACACTGATGAATATCCGACACATCCACAGCAAGACTGTGACAACTGGTCCAGTTATTAACATTAGCTGCTCTTATTAACATCACCCAGCTGACAGAGCACAAAACAGCTGTGAGCTATGATACAACAACTCTTTGTCTTTGGCTTGTAATCTGAAAGAAAGCCTTGCATTTGAATCTGTGCTGCCCACGAAGAATGTCTCAGCATATGCCACTCTCCATGGCTGATTTCATCATGTCTGTGTAACAGGGCTCACTCCACACCTCGCCAAAAATAAATAAATAAATAAAAATAAATCCAAAATACACGCAAACCCAAAGACAAAAACAACAGCAATAGCGTCTACAGCGTGTTGACTCACCAGAGGAACAGTGTCAGGAGTTAAGGTGACGGGAGAGCAGGAGGAGGACGTCTTCCTTTTTTCGTTTTGGGTGAAAGCTGTAGCGATGCTCGTGTTGCTAAACAGCCCTCCCTCTCTCTCTCTCTCTGCCTGTTCTACTGCTATTCAGACAGATGTGTTCATGTGAAGTGATGCAAAAAACGAAAAACAAAACAAATACGTAACAGCTTCTTCATTGTTCTATGATAAAACCTGCCATTTATATCAACACTGAGCTAATGACAGCAAAAGTTTAATAAATGATCAGAATAACATCGTCATTTATCAAACTTAAATCTTTGTGGGTTTTTTCAGCATATTTGACTGTTTTTTCTATTCTAGCGATTCTCCAGTTTGCAGACTTTGCTCTTTTCCCAGTTATTCCCTGAAATAAAAACTGTCCAGTGTTGCCCAGATAGCAGCCAAGTCACCACAAGTCAACCAGGCTTTTTTAAGCCCTGTTTCCCACTGACTAATTCTCTCAGTGAAATCAACACCACCTTTAATTTTTTATTCCCTTAATTTTGTATCCTCTCAGCTTGCTGCTTGTACGTTGGGAGTTTTCCAAGTGGGCGTGTGGTTTGTTCCTTGTGCCTTTGGGAACAGGTCTTGACTATCATCTGCATGACAGCTCAGGGTACCCAGCCTTCTAGGAAACCCAAGGGGGGGCTCAAGGGTTCTCCACCTGGAGACTCTGTTGTTCTACTAGGGGACGTGTCAATGTACCCCATTTAGAATCAGAATGACTTTATTTATCCCCAAGGAGCAATTAAGATCCAACAGAGCAGCATGACGTTGAAGATAAGGACAGGGCATAAACAGGCAATAAGAGTGAGATAATAAACACACAGAATATACCGTATATACACAGTTTTAAGATTAAAGTGACTGAATAGGTGAATAAATAACTGTAAGTGAGTAAAGGGTTGGCAGTATAAAAAGAGTGTAGTTTATGTTTATGGGTGTGGGAAATGTTCTTATCAGCTGGAGTTAAAAAGCAGAGTGGCTTTGGGGACAAAGCTGGCTCCTCCTCTCAGTCCTGCAGGAAATGCAGCGGAAGCGCCACCCAGAGGGGAGCCACTGAAATGCGGGGTGAAGAATGTGAGAGGGCTCGGCAATGACAGTGAGACCCGGAGGAACGGCCTGCCTGATCTGGACCGTGCGGTGTTCTGTTACTGGACTTCTGTGCAAACCGCAGTTTGTAAGTCCACGAGTGCACGAGGCACCAGGAGGTCACAGGTCAATGATTGATTTTGTAATCTTTTCATCAGATCTGCAGCTGAATACTCTGGACGCTCGGGTGAAGAGAGAGTCTGAGCTGTCAGCCTATTACCACCCGCCTGCGAGTTGGATGAGGTGGCGAGGAAGAATGCTGACACACCTAAACTTGTACTGAGGGTGCACTGGCAATGCCTGGCAGGAAACAAGAGGTTTCCACCATCTTGAAGGAGTCCTATTGGGCTTGGTTAGCCTGCAGGACTTCAGTGGCAGCCAAAGGTATGGAGTACCACCAGGCCAAGCGGAATGCAACTTCGGCAACTGCTGATGCAAAAACCCAGGTATGGGAGGACTTTGGTGAGGCCAGGGTGGTCTGAAATGGGTCTGGAGGGTGTGTCCCAACTATAGGGGCATCACATTCCACAGCCTCGCTGGAAATGCTGGAAAGAAGTCTTTTCGTTAGCTGAACCTTGGATGAAGGAGGATAATGCGATTTTTGTCCTAGTTGTGGAACACTGAACCAGCTCTTTATCCTCTCAAGGATATTTGAGGGTGGGTGGGAGTTTGCCCTATAAGTGTTTTCTGGACTTGGAGAAGGCATTCAACTGCATCCCTCAGCATATTCTGTAGGAGTATGGGCTCTCAGGCCCCTTTGCTATGAGCCAGTCCTCATACAAACGTTGCAAGAGCTTGGCCTGTGTTGACGGGATTAAGTCGGACTCATTATCAGTGGGTGTTGGACTTTGCCAGGGTGCCCTTTGTCTCGGTTTTTGTTCATAATTTTTAAGGATGGGATTTCTTTTTGTAGTTCTGTTAGCTTCATCAGGTGGTAGCCTCCAGCTTGTACTGGAGCAGTTTGCGGCTAATGTGAAGCGGCAGAAAAGAGAAGCTCCACCTTCAAGCCCGAGTCCATGGTCCTCAGAAACAGACAACAGCCCGGAGTGCCAACTCAGATGGATTGGTGCTGCGGCTGCAGTGATGCAGACAGTGTGCCAGTCTGTCATGGTAAAGAGAGAGCTGAGCATAAAGCGAAGCTCTGATTTACGGGTGAATCTATGTCCCTCACCCACGGTCATGGGCTTTGGGTGGTGAATGCAAGTACAGATGCAAGCGGTGGAAATCAGCTTTCTCTCAGGGGTGGCTGGCTTCTCCTTTACAGATGGGGTGAGGAGGTCAGCCAAATGGAGGAGAGTAGAGACACTATTCTTCCACATTGAAAGGAGCCAGATGAGGTGGCTTGGGAAATGAGACATCTGCTGGGCACCTCGTGGATGAAGTGTTTTGGTCATGTCCCACCGCGACAGACACACTGTACATCTCTCAGTTTGCCTGGGAACACCTCGGTGTTCTCCTGGATAAGCTGGAGGTGGTTGCTTGGGAGAGGGAGGTCTGGCTCCTCTGCTGCCCGGCCCCAGATAAGCAGAAGAAAATGGATGGATGGAATTTCCTCTTAGCAAACAGCCGTTTTACTACAGAGTAGCTCAGGTGTGAAAATTTCCATGTTTTGTGATCTTCACTCTGCTGTACAGATTCCATTCATGTCTAAAGTGGGAAAACAGCTGTGAAGCTTTGTGTATACTTCCTGTCTCTCAAACATCTTTGACTATGTATCTGGCAGGAGAACAAGACACACTCTTCTGAGCTTCAAACATACTTTGATACCATTTCTCCCGACGTGTGCCTAATTTGTTTCTACACTGAAAATCCTTGTCAGCTGTGACATGAGTGTCTACAAATGGTGTGATTCTTCCAGGTACAGTCATTTAGCTTTTTCACAGCAGATGCCATGAGTGTGAGGCTTTTAAAATTCAAAGAATGTATCACTCATTAAACATGTATGCTGTTTGCTCTCAACTAAAACCTTACAAACAAGTAATAGAGGTAACCCACTGCCTCTGCATAAACTCACAGATCACCGTCTGCAGTGAAAATGAAGGTTGAACATCGTCTTCCTTTTAAGCAAGTGTTGTTGAAATGTTGTAGTATGTAATACTGTTTCAAAGGCTTTTCCAGTGTGGTCAGTGTAGCATTCAGAGAAAACTTTGACCATACTAGTCCCATTCGCCAATGACTATGTCACCCCATTCTGTTACTGAAACTTGCTACAAGCATTTATTTCTTGTAGACCATCTCGAGACCAAGTCTGAGTCTTGCTTTCTTAGAAGAAGCTTCAGAAAAAAGGAACAACTGAAAAAAGCAAAACTCCACGAGATGCAGTAGCCCAGGAGTGGCAGTCTTCTTTTGGAGTACAACTGTAATAAGTGGAGGCTATGAGCTTGTCCCTTTCTCGTTATCAAGTATATACAGGAAGACTGCCATCTCTCTTTTGCCATATATGCAAATACTGCACTGTATATCAGTGTTTTTGACTTTAAAGTTTTAGATAATGCACCGACTCACTCTTGACAACATGTCTTTAAAAGTGTTAGTTTTAAATGAAAAGAAACTATGTGCTGTCACCTTTTACTCAATTACTTATTTGATATAACTATGACAGTTTTATGTACTAGATCACTGAAACAACGAAGCACGGTATTAACACAGTTGATGATTGTTTCATTTATTCTTTTTATTTATTTAATATCTTATATCAGGTCATTAGATGACAGAGGAATTTGTGTGGGTAAGAGTGAAGGTATCCTTATTCGCAACTACAGGGTATCTCATTTGATCATATCACATCCAATTCAACTTTATTTGTACAGCACCAAATCACAACAACAGTCGCCTCAAGGTGCTTTATACTGTAAGGTAGACCCTACAATAATACACACAGAGAGAAACCCAACAATCATATGACCCCCTATGAGCGAGCACTTTGGCGACAGTGGGAAGGAAAAACTCCCTTTTAACAGGAAGAAACCTCCGGCAGAACCAGGCTCAGGGAGGGGCGGGGCAAGTTACAAACTGATGCCAACACAGTTGACCCAAAAGAACCATGGAGGAAATCAAAGGAGCCTGCCGGTGGCAGAATGAGCTCCATCAGCCGATGGTCCAAATGTTTGCACTCAAAAATGAAACTAGGTCCCTTATGTACTCTCTCACTGATTATAGGAGAATAAAAATCTATTAGACTGTTCATTTTTAAAGAGTTCACTTTGTTGTATTTAGACTCTGTCAAGTCAGCAGAAGGGGGCACCTGAAATGGGAAATGTAGGCCTGAAAAACCTCCCTGTAAAGAAAAATAACTCCTATTGGAACAAATCAATACAGTTAAGAACCTGATCATCTCTGATGTGTTTATGCTGATCTGAAATGATTTGTTCTGCTTGCTGGGTAAATGACAGCAGAGTAAGGGACTCCTTGTATTGACCATAATGTGTTTACTGTAATATTTATGTGCTATTAAGAAGCTGAACATCCAAGGTTGTGCAATGTACTGAATCAATCCATTTGAAAAGAAGAGAGCAGGTAAACACAGGGTTTTGGATGGGTGACCAAAACAGTCTGATATTTAGCACAAGTAATGAAATGTTTTCTTGATTCAGAATCTTTGGTAAAAGCAAGAAAGGCTGCACTCTGTGGCTCAGAGGTTGGTCTGTTGTAATGAGTTTTGACCTATGAAATAGTCCTGTGCACTTAGGCTACTATAGTGCTACAGTGAATAAAGCACATGTGGTGCAAGTGCTCTTGCCATTAAATGGGGCTGTGGAGCTCTCCATTATTCTGTCGTCGACCTTTCTTTGTTGGGCTCATGACTGAATCAATACTTGGTCACAAAGGTAACTCACTATGTTGGACCGAGCAGATTTTTAGAGATGCAACAAACTATGAGTTTCTACCCATACACGGATGTTTCTCTTTTCTCTGTTACGACGCCCTCTGCGCCAGATAACTCTTCTTCATTACAAGACAAAGAAACAACTGAGTTATCTTAAAGTTTTCAGTCTTTCAAACTCTTTTTGCATGGGCACAAATTTAATGAGAAACAATTAATGAACAGTCACATGACTGTGGAACCCCTATGGCAAAAATGGCAAAGGGGCTTACAGAACAACAGCACAAGCACAACATTTTCAAACAACAAATATTTGGATCTCAAAGCAAAAGAAAGAAACATGACTTCAACTTTGGGGAAGCTTTACCGTACCCTTTGTGGTGCATTAGCGTGGATGAAAGCCTCGTTTTGCCTCCCAGGTGAGGATTAGAGCAGGGCGATGTAAAAGGAATCAGGCTCATGATAAGATGAATAATGGCAGAAAATGAATGGCAGGACCCCCATGAGGGTCAGGCCCCACAGTTTACCCTGTGGGACCCCCCATTGCAGTTTTCCACAAATCCCTTCTGAGCCACAGAGACAGAAGGGATTTGTGACACTGCAGTAGACCCCACTGTGGGCCCCTCTCTGCTTAGTGTTTGTCAGCCTACAATTGGGACCATCTGGGACTTATACTATGGGCCCATATAAGTGCCCTATTCTGGTAGTGGGACCATCAGTGGGTAGGGCACTGTGGCCACACATGGACCCCGACGGGACACGTTTGCTGGGAACCAGCTGCTCAGCAGTACATGGACAGAATAAGTTTGTCCTCAAAAAAGGAAGCTGGATGGAAATTATTCACTCAGTCCAAGAAAGTAATGGTCAAGAGTGAAGTAAGTGAAAATAAGCACCTTATAAAATAAAGTGACAAAGAAAAACAGGGCATCTACATGCAGCCAGCTCTCTTACTTATTACACACAGTGGCAGAGACAGAAAGAAAGACAGCCAGGGGCCGACCGGGTCATTGATCCAACCCTGTGAAGAGGCTGCAGTAGCTGGTGATGGCTAATTAGCAGCCATTAAGTTCACTGTAGCTGCACACATCCTTTACAGCTGTGTGAAAAACCAACAGCAACCTCTGACACTGCCTTTGTGTTGCTTGGCAACAAAGGCAGAATCTGCTTTCTGCAGACAAAAGGATCCATGATTGTGTTTAAAGCTTTCCTGGGAGCTTGTGTGAGCAGCCATGTGAGAGCTTCACAGAGGAGCTAAGAACGCGGGAAGGTGGATGAGGCTGAGAACGCGGGAAGGTGGAGGAGGCTAAGAACGCGGGAAGGTGGAGGAGGCTAAGAACGCGGGAAGGTGGATGAGGCTGAGAACGCGGGAAGGTGGATGAGGCTAAGAACGCGGGAAGGTGGATGAGGCTAAGAACGCGGGAAGGTGGAGGAGGCTGAGAACGCGGGAAGGTGGAGGAGGCTGAGAACGCGGGAAGGTGGATGAGGCTGAGAACGCGGGAAGGTGGATGAGGCTAAGAACGCGGGAAGGTGGATGAGGCTGAGAACGCGGGAAGGTGGATGAGGCTAAGAACGCGGGAAGGTGGATGAGGCTAAGAACGCGGGAAGGTGGATGAGGCTAAGAACGCGGGAAGGTGGAGGAGGCTGAGAACGCGGGAAGGTGGATGAGGCTAACACTGCAATATAAAGACTATGAAACAATATGAATGTGTGACACTCAGTTATCATTTGATGCAACAATTACACATCGATGGTGTGGCATTTCATCAGGACGGCGCGAAGGGGGGGGTGGTGGTTCCTGCACCCTGCCCTCCCCACGCTTCCCCTTCCCCACCAGGTGCAAGCGTTTGTTAGGGAGACCGAGATGCCCGGTCCGTCCCGGTCATCATACCACGGTAGCCTCGTCACAGAGCACAGTTTGCTCCCGCAAAGGCGACGGGGCCCTTCTGGCAAACACAGTTTTTCAAACCCTGCCACCTCCGGACCGGTTGTCCCCCAGCCGCAAGTGCCGGGACTGGTTCGTCATTGCGCTGCGTCCGGAAAGCCTTGCCCTCATCCCGAATGCTCAGTAGCCTCGACTGCACGTTCGCACCCGTGCCCTATGTGGGCCGGGCTGCTGGCCGAGGGGCTCCCAGGTTGATCCTGCCAGTAGCATATGGTGGTCTCAAAGTAGAAAATGAGCATAGAAAAAGCAAGAAAAAAAAAATAGCACTATTTTCTGTTGCCTGTATTATAGAGCAGGGGAGTCCAACTCAAGTCCTCGAGAGCTACTGTCCTGCAGCTTTTAGATGCGTCCCTACTCCAACACAGCTGAATCAAATGGCTGCTTTGCCTCTTCAGCATGCCATCAAGTTTGGCAAAGGCCTGGTAACAAGCCATTCATTTGACTCAGGTGTGTCAGAACAAGGATGCATCTAAAAGCTGCAGGACGGTAGCTCTCGAGGACTGGAGATGGACAGCACTGTTGTAGAGGGTGACTTTGCCTCTAAACAGGAAAATAAATAGGGAAGAGGTTAAAGTGGACACAGCAGGTGGGGGAACCCTAAAATCAGCTGAAATGACTCAGTGTGGGGAAAAGAATCGTAACTCAAAATCATTTCTATTGATAGATCTTCTTAGTGTACAGGCTGTGATCAGCTGCTCTTGTCAGCAGATGAGTTGTCCTGGCTGGTTTCCAGACTCTAGTTAGTAGATTCTTTATGCTGTGTGTTTTCCAGATGCTATGAAGTTGGTATGAAGGTGGAAACAGGTGAATGAGTCTAAGCATCATCAGCTTAAGTTCAAATTCATCTCTGCTACACTCGACGTAGCTTAGCTCTGACCATGAAACCAGCGTCACTGTGCACCAGCCACACACTGTACTTTACTGTGAATTCACAACAGTACTGCAAACTGACTTGTTGATCCTGGACGACGGACTGCGGAGTATTTTCATTCATCCTTTAAATAATACAGTTAGTCTAGCTCAGTATGTTCACAACACAATTCACAATATGAAAAAAACACATGTCACATGTAGAGACCTAATATGTGACTTAATCACTCACTCTTTACAGAGCTGGACCTTTAGCTGCAACACACTGTGAGACAAACTGCACACAAACAGTTTGTTTGCTGATGTTTGTTGAGCTGATAGAAACGCTGCACTGGAAACAACCTGCTGCTTAAAAACCACGACTTTATGTTCGCACCTGCAGTCGTTCCAGTGAATAAATAAATACATACATTTATATATATAATAAATGAATAGAAATTAAAAACGCTGGCTAAGTTTAACCCTTGACCCCTTCAAATGTGGTAAAAAGTTACACGCCTGTTTTGTAAATGTAAGAAGTAGAAAGTACAGATATTTGATTAGAAACGTGCGGAGTGAAAGTAAAAGCTGTCCAAGGTTCAGTACAGATACCTTAAGTATAGTAATGAAGTATTTGTACTTTGTTACTTCCCTCTTTGAGAGACCTGCATGAAGCAAGCTTAGTTATGATGTGCAGTTTGTGTGGAAACACAGCTAGCATTAGCAAGGAAATGAGCTTCAGTGATTTGCCATCTTAAAGACGTGTTTCCCTTGAGATGTATAACATGCTGTGTTTCTGAGCTCATGAAACACAGCCGTGCGTCCTTTTTGTGGCCTTTATTAAAAGCCAAAGAAAAGTCTTCCTCAGGCTCAGGAAGTCCTGTCAAAGTCACAATGAACCAGCCTCTCATTGCCTGTGGAAAGTAAAAGGGCTCATATAGCAGTGCACTGCCTCATTTGAACCCATCACATAATTATTATCATGCACACGCATAACTTAGCTTGCACTTGTGTGCAATTAAAAGAAACACGGTCCCTGGGTATGCATCCCTAAGGTGAATAATAGCAGTGATGTGCTATGTTTCAACACATCCTCTTTAATGATTGTGAAGGAAAAGCCTCACTAACCAAAGCAATACGTAAACATAGACAGGGATGTGTTTACTAAGCCACTGTAGTATCATGTAAAGTGACAGTTAGATATGACAGAATGAAAGGACAGACTCTGTCATCCAACATGACAAATCATTTCAGTGCTTCACCTAGCTCTGCCCCCCCCCCCCCCCCCCCACCCCCCCCCCCCCCCAAAAAAAACCAAAAAAAAAAAAAAAAAAATTAAAAATTTTTA